>SNQJ01S0188110.1:0-18478 GCA_010110895.2 Picea sitchensis | reverse complement strand
TTCTTTAACTTGATTGGTGCGTAAATAACTTTAGATTCTATTTGTGGTCCCTTTAGGTCTTTGTCACCTTCTACTTCTGCAATCTAAATGTCACATGGGTTCTCTTCATCCGGTATGTCCTCCTGTACCTGGTAACATGACAATAGTTCCTTGAATGTCTGTTTATTTTTCTACTGCTCTTCGGTAATAAGTTCTACTTTTGTCTCCTTAATGAATATGACTCCTCTGATTTGTTTCAGAGCTGCATCTATGTTGGGGTTCTGATGCTTGAATGAGAAAGTGGTGGTAAAGTTTTGCTGCAATGTCGCCCATGTTGTAGTTCCTTTACACAGTTCCTGATATGTATACTATTTCACTGGTATGCCTTCTAATGTATGAATAAAGTGGTGAGGCCATTCCTTTGGTGGTGTCAATTTCCCCAGCGTTTCACACTCCATAAAGTGTTTTGTTGGTGTCCCTAATCCTTCATATTTCTATTCTTTGTTTTTTTTCTATGCTATGTCAAACCTTATGCGCAGTAGCCTCTTACATTGGTACCAGTTTGTGATGGTCTCCTTGTGTGCGCCCCACCATCTGGTGGGCGTGGCCTTGAGTGATAATTCCAGTGCTATTAGCCACTGGTTCTCTAATATTGTATCTTCATATTGTATCAAGAATGTTTCCAAATCATTAAGTCCATGGAAGTTGGGTGGTTTTGCGATTTCTATGCCTATCCATCGTACTGCGCAGTCTATTATTGCACATCTTCTTGTGGATACTTCATGTAGTCTCTGTTGCCAGTTTTCTAACCCAGTGTCTGAATCCATAGTGCATGAAGTAATACTACACCAACTAATTACCCCTTATTCAGTTGGGTTTACATAATCCTCCTCGAGCGCAGTTGTTCTGTATAATTGGTCGATTTCCTCTAAGTCTAGGCAAGTGGGTTCTACAAACCTTTCCCCTTCTGATGGATCTAGTGGTTCTATAACCCTGTAATCTACAGATTGAAATGCCATTTTTCTTGTCTTCAAATTAATTATGGTCTAGTTGTCAAATTCCCAATCCAGACCAAGTAATGGTAGGTATGGTGTTGTGCCATCTACTATTTCTATGACTTCAAAATTTTCTTTGGTGCGCACACCATCAAGATCTACCATTACACCCTTTAGCCTCCCGATTGGTAGGACTCTGTGCTGGTTCACTAGTTTTAATTGGACATTCAAATATCCTAAGGTTGGTTCTCCCATGCATTGTCAGGTTTTCTTGGGTAGTACATTTACTTCGGATCCTAGGCCCAGTATGATATCTCCCATATTGAAATCCTTAATGTTGCCATTCAATCTAAATTCCCTACTTGTTCTTCTCCTTGTGTGTAGGTTATTGACAATCTTTGGTTCTAGCTTTTGTTCTGTCTCGTTGCTACATTTCTATAAGATGTTTTGAAATATTTTCACAGATGAAGGATCACTTAATATTTTGATGCATGACTGCAAAAAGTCTTTGATAGTACTTACTTGTCCCTTGAGTAACATTCCTTTGGTATGATCCAATGATGGTGACATTTCATATTCTGGGGCTTCGTGGGCTGGTTGCGTAGTGGAAGTCGATGTTGTGTCCTTCTTTTGAAATTCATGTCTGGCTTTCTTAAAAGTCTCCTTTTCTTTGGGTGAATCGAACTGCTTCCTTGGTTCGGTGTTCTTCCTTACCCACTGGTTCTGTGCAGGTTCTTGTCAGGCTATGTCGTTTCCTTTCTTCGTTACTCCATGGGTGACTATGTTGATATTTCATCCATCCTCCCTTGCTTTAGCTTAAATCCATTAAACATTCTGGTTGTTCTGGTTCCTTTTTTCCTGGATCTTTACTAACAGTGTCAGGCATTCCTTTGTCTCATGATCCAATGCACAACAGTACATACAAGTTGTTGGTAGCAGTGGGCATTCCCTTGCATAATGTCCTAGATGTTGACAATTGTGACATGTGACTGGTCCTCTTCCACGTCTGAAGCCTCCTCTGACTCATCCTCCTCCTCGATATCCTTCTCTTTCCCCTCTCTGTGCATTGTATGATGGTTCATGGTTGTACTGCGCAGTATTATACGGGGGTTGTGCCGGCTTGTACTATGGCTGTGTATTGTTGTATGGTTGTTGCGTAGTGTTGTACTACTGCTGTGCAATATTGTATGGAGTTAGGGCTTGATTGATCTGTGGAGCTATTTTCCTAGTCATCATTTTGTCCTGTACCTTGTAGGCATCCGATGTTCTCTCCTGCATCAGCTCCATAGTTCTGCAATCTTTGTCATGGTGGCCTACGGACTTACAAAAAGTGCAATAAGAATTATTGGGAACCATCTGGTACTTTTGCATCATCATGCAGTGATAAGGGTCGTGACCTACAGACTTAAAAAAGGTGCAATAAGAATTCTTGGGAACCGTCCGATACTTTTTCATCATCGTGCAGTGATAAGGGTTGTGACCTAGTTTCTTTCATATTTCGCACCATAATACTCCCTATGGGAGTGGGTTTGGCATGCCTAT
The DNA here is from genome assembly GCA_010110895.2 of Picea sitchensis. Taxonomy (NCBI): domain Eukaryota; kingdom Viridiplantae; phylum Streptophyta; class Pinopsida; order Pinales; family Pinaceae; genus Picea; species Picea sitchensis. The sequence continues at coordinate 15,962 of SNQJ01S0188110.1, read as the reverse complement.
TTCCATATACTGCATGAATGTTGGAAATTCGTTCTTGTGGTGTCCTTTTTTCCAGCATGTTGTGCACCAAAAAACTTCTCGTTTGTCCTTGTTCTTGTTCTGATTCAACTAAAATGTGAGGTTCTTCAAATCCTCCTTCAATTCTTCAATATCTGGGTCCGTCTGTTGGTACTGGTTCTCTTCCATATGCAAGGCTTCCTGTGGCACCTTGGCCTGCACCTGAAACTTTTTTTGTCGTAAGGGGTATTTTAGGTGTGGGAGTAGTGATTTGACAAACAGATGTCGGTGTTGCATCTCGGTCATAAGGCATTTTAACTTTCCCTTCAATCACTTAAATCTTTAGTCAATCTCCCATACAGACTCTCCTGGTTTCTGTCTGATCTTGATCATTTCATTCATGTACTGGTCCTCTGATCTCAGCTTTTGGAACTCATTAATTAGTAGTTTCTTGATGTCTTCTAGTGTCCTCGTCATCCCAGGAGCACTGTTTGTGTCTAGACTCATGTACCAGTCTACTGCACAGTCTCTTACCATGATCGCTAGTTGCGCAAGTTTGGTATCTTCATCTGTGATCTATTTTTCCTCCCAGATCTTTGCACAAATGAACAAATGCTTCTCCAGGTCTTCTGTTGCTTCTCCTCGAAGTTCTGGTAATCTGATCGTGGGGTCATACCCTGCCATTCTAAATACTAAATTGCTACCTCCGCTGTGTGGTGTAGATACTTGACTATTACTGCCTGAACTCGATGCTCCATTTGTTTCTCTTGTGGTAGATGTGCTTCTCACTATTGGACTTCCTCAGAACTTTGGTTGTATAAACGGTGATGTTGTATTTGGTGTATTAGTCGCACATGGGTTTATGGGTTCGACACTGACATTAATATGGAAAGGATGGATATCTTCTCCTCCTGCTCTTGGGCCTCTTTTTTTTCTCTCATAGGTTGCGCACAAGTTTTCCTCATTCTACTCCACAACCTAGAGATCCTCTACCTCTTCTTTATCGCTTTCCAAACCCTCCCTCATGGCTATGACTCTTTTCTTGGTATTCACCTTATATTGATAGGGTAATCCACTACGTGTCGTTCTAGGTGACGCCAAGATCCACTTAAGCTGGTCGTCATCCATCAAGATCGGGTCCAATAATTCCTCCTCTTTCTTTCCTTTATCCTCTCCTTCGACCATTTATCCTTCCCTCTATCGGTGCTTCCCCCCTTCCCCCATGCATGCAGGGAAGTTTAGTTGTCTTCTTCCATTTTCATTACACCTTTTTTATATAGTAGTATTTTAATCGAAGTATACAGTGATCGAATGTACCTTCTGCAAGGTTCGTGTAGAAATTCCTTCTCTGCTACACTGTATGACTTCGTTGTGTCAACTACAAATTCTGTGATGAAGCCTGCCACAATACTATCAAGCCAAAAGTCAACTGTGCGGGTGAATTTGTTGTTCACCTGTTGTAACTAGTCAATCTATATTGGGGTCCAATCTAGCTGTCAGATCTGGTTCATCGCATGGTTATCTTTCAACCTTAGTATCCACTCCTGCAATAGGTGAGGAAAATCATAGAAAAATACTTCATGTAAATCCGTAAACACGTATTTATCCAGATATTTGTGAGGCATTAGGATAGGGTTTCTATTATCTTTCTAGGCAAACTCTAGCTCTTTAGTTCTCAACCAACCTTCGATTTCTGCTTTCATAGGGTTCCACGGTCTGAACATTCCCTTCTAGTGACTCAACGGCCTTCTAGTTTCACTCATTTTTTCCACATGCATTCTATCTCATATACTCAGTCCTTTCTTGTTCCTCTTACAATAGCAATGAAACCATTTGTTGTTTTTAACCTCCTGAACAACTCTATGCTATTGACCCGAGGTTCGTATCTTTCAGGGTACCAACAAAGCCTAAAACTATCGGCCCTTCTAGTGAACCAAAAGGAAACACAACACACATAATGCACTGTGCAGTCTCACCCGAGATAGATTTTATGGGTGGCTATAAGACTCAGGTGTTTATAGCCTAGGATTGAGTAGGAGATAGAGGGTTTGTGTTCTGAGCCATTACTTATGATTTGTATTAAAAATTATTGTTATTTGACCTTCGGGATTTAATAGCGCAACAACAATGAACTAAACAATATAATAACTCATTCATTCATCACATTCAACATTTAACTAACAAAAGTAAAAAAATATATGCATGCATTCATCACATTACACAGGTATTACCATGGTTCACCCCCTCCCAGGGCTATGTCCACAAAGATTTGTCTCTTGGCTCTCTTATTATGGTAGTTTTGCAGTTCTCGTGCCTTGCGCTTACAATTCTCCTTAGATCAGTAAGATCTTTGTGAGGCGAACTAGATCGCACTAGGCTCCTCAGCCTGCGATCTGATCCTTGAGGTCTACCTCTCGCTTATCTCACTTGTTACAAGTAGTTCTCTTATCAAAACATTACATAAAATGAGCTCAACTCTACAACAACATTAAATCTCAACCTTCGCAAAATATCTGAACCTCTTTTTGATACCTGCCTGCCTATATTTATATCTATCGGGCTCTTCAGCCATTTACACAAAAACTCTTACCAAAAACCCTCACTCTACTGTCGTTAGGTCTTCCTTCTCCGCATGCGTTCGCTTCTTCCTTCCAGCTATCACCTCCTTCTTGCATGCACACATGTTGTGCTTCTTGCCAGTTGTTTCTTTCCTCCTCCATTCTTTCTTTCCCACGATTTCTCTTCCAACTGTCATTCTTCTTCATGCACACTTTCTTTCCCATTTTAGCTTGCTGCCAACACCCCTCCTATTAGTTATTATATTTAATTATTATTTATCCTTATCATAAACATACTTGTCCTATTATTAACCAAATTTGTTTTACTTTAGTAATTAAAAGTAGTTCAACTACTTGAAAACTACCTTTTGGAGAATAAAAGAAGGAAAGGGAGGACAAGCCAGATATGAGAAATTAGAAAAAGATATTTCTAATAAAGTTTTCTCTTGTATTCAAGTGAGATTTATGTTAGTCATTATTTCATCTTCTGATTTTCATGAGAGATAAATCCTCTTGTTGACAACAATATTATTCTAAAGGTGGAAAAGAATAAAGGACTGAGAAGCATAGACTTTTGACATGCTTAAGAAGGTCATTTGCTTAGCTTGTAAATAGTTTGATTAGAATTTCCATATTCATTTAAAGTTATGATTAAGGCTATTTTGTAGAGTCAAGACTTGATGAGCGTGTGGCTTGAATTGATTTGGTTTAACTTGTCTTGATATGAAGTTAAATTCCATTCTAGACTTCTAAGTTTGATTCTGGTCCTTATCCTCGCAAGGGTTTGTAAAGGGGAATTTGGTTGTAACTCATAAAATTCATCATTAATAAAAAATATGGTTTCTTCTCAATTGAGACTTGTGTTATTGATTTTCATATGTATGTATTCTTTATTTTTTCATTTAATTTTTCATAAACTTTATACAAAACACTTTTTTTTCACATTTTTTTAGAAAAAACACACAACTTGATAACAACATTAGGCCCAAGAACATATTTATTGAGGGTTGGTTAATAATTTTGAATAGACTATAATCCCAAGGTAACAGTCCCGCCTATCTCACCTACCCTAGTGGGATTAAAAAATGCTTGAGTGAGGACTCTCCATTCCTTTCCTCAACACCTTCTTGAGTTTCCACTGAAAATGTTTGACACCCTATTTGATGGGAATGATGTGAGTTTCATTCAAATTCCAATATTCGTAGGTCCATGTCAATACATCCTGATACTTCTCGAAACATTGCATGAAGGTATGCTTTTTTGCCTCCGGACAACAAGTTCCTAAGTTGATAAATTTGGGTTGTTCAGGAGTTCTTAGATTCACCAAAGCATGAATCATGGTTGAGCTCTTCATATTTGGATTCATTATTGTCCTAAATCTGGAATGTAAATCAAAAATATTTTCAAGTGACAATACATTCCTTGGGATATAGTTAGCCTTGATTGTATTTGCCTCATCATGATATTCCTATAGATTTTATTGGTTTACCTCATCGTCTATCAGTGTTGTTAAGAAATCCTATCAGTTAAGAGTCATTGTTAAACACCCTCCATTTGGTTATTTTGTTGGGTATGGAAGGCTTGAAAGTAATTTTCAAAGTAAAAAAGTTATTCAAGGGTGTGAATATAGATGATGTGTCAGCTAAAGTATCACCGATTTGTTTTTTGAGAACAACAGCTAAAGTATCACCGATTTGTTTTTTGAGAACAACGTATTGTAGTTTTTATTGTACAAGTTGTAGGTTGGAAAATGACCGACCCAAACCACAATATGGAAAAAATAAGAGAATACCTATCCACTTTCACCTTATATAGGTATTATCATTTCTTTAGAAGTGAAGTGATAACCTCAACAGGAATCTCAGTGACCTTAGGGGAAATGAAACTCTATAGGTCAAGTTTCATATGGAATAAGGCTTGAGGATGAGACTCTGGAGTGGTTTAAGGTTTCCAAGTCTGGTACCCAATGAGTGTGTGTACCTACCTGAGACATGAGGAAAATCAACTGTATGAAGTATATGTTATGTGGACAAACAAGTTAATCTTGTTGTCCCTAATTGAAGAATTCAACAAAAATACACATCGGCATTAAAATAAAGTAAATACTAAAAATTTAACCACTTAAAACATCAAGTATTAGTTGAGTTATGAAGTATAAAACATGTAGATAAGTTCACAACACTATGGCACAACTTTAATGGTATTTAGATGGATGCAATGACACATTTTCAGAGAATATTTATGACATCCAAGTGGTTGTGGTAGTGATTTTCTATAGAAGAAACTTTTAACCACTAAAAAGAGCAAGTAATCCAACCAAAATTTCACCAATTAGAGGTAGAATAATAACAACGAATTACTAGCAAATTTCCATATAGTCAAATTGTAAAGTTAAAATCAAGAAAACAAGATGATTTTTCGCATCCCTAATGGCTGTAGATTTTAGTTGTTATAGCTCCAAGAATATAAAGAGAACTAAGATGCCCTAGAGAGTTTAGCAACCTCAAGAAATCCACAAAATATTCCAACTTGAACAAGATTGATATCTCACCAAAACGCCTTTACCAAGGAAAATAATTTATTTCTCCAATGCAAAAAGTCAGACTAGTGCCTTTAAAATATTGGTGAATGGAGTCTTTAAATAACAAGTTAGACAAATAAAATCCCTATGGGTGTAAATCCTCTTACTCCCTAGGGCATGCCAATCAAACTAGGGCAAGTCTAAAAGGGTGTACACACTCATACTTATCCTAGAAACCCTTACAAAAAATGACTTATAAACTTAGAAAATAAGATAGAGCTTAATGGAGAGTATATACAACATACTCCTTCTAGGGTTTCAACCAACAATAACCAAGAAAAATGAAGAAATAACTAACAAATGCAAGTTTTTCTTATCAATTCCAAGAAAGAGAGAGATCAAACCCTAGGTCACTAAGAAATTACCATCCAAGAGCAAGTAAATAAGCCTCCAAGAGGTGCACACCACTTAGCCTCATCCATTCACCAAGAGATAACACTAAAACTAATTTTCAAGAGAGAGAGATACCAAAAATTCTCAAGTATGGAGAAATTTTCAGCCACTAGTCTTCTCACAATGGGAGAGCTATGATGAAAAATGAAATATAGTTGATATCTATTTATACAAATCCTATAAACATAGTTTGTCCAAAAAAATTAGGGTAAAACACAAGACAAGGGGTCAACAACCCTTATATTTCCCCTTTACAAAAATAATATTCTTTATTTCATACTTTCACATAAAAGAAACCTTAGAAACATGACATCACCCTCTTTTTGGGACATCACCCTCTTTTTGGGCAACGTTTGGCACTTTTGGTCAAGTCGTTGAGTTGGAGAAAGAAAGGCTAGGCATCCAAAAGACAATAGTATTCAACCAAGACGCTTCTTCCTCGATACATGGGCCTCTTCCTTCAAAATGTGCCAAGTTTCCATCATCACCACCAAACCCTATCCCTAGGTAACGTTAAGCCCCAAAAAGGTGACATTTTTCCCTTTTCAATCAAGTCATTTGGCATGTAGGGGGTGGGAAATATCCTCCAAGGTTTCCTGTAAGCCTCAAAAGGCATGTCATCATCATCCAAAGTGTGGGCTCTTAGCATCCCACCTGTGGGCTTCATGCCCCATGGAAGCCCAAGATAAGCGTGTTCTTCCAAAACTATCCACCAACTAGGTCCTGTAAAGACAAATGAATACATTATCTAAGGGTATAAATTCAAATGCATCATGATGATCAAATCAAATAAATAAAATATCCATCTAAGCATGTACATCCAAAGAACCTCATCAAAATAAACCAATTCTGAAAGAACCTATGCAATTTGCCAAGTTTAGGTATGGGAGGGTTGACAAGACGACCTATTGGGTGAATTGTACCTCAATTTTAGGGGTGTTTCCTAAGGGGCCCTCCTACTAATTCATGTGGATGATGTGTCATGGATGGGGGAAAAAAAGTTTGGGCATGGTGTTCATGACATACAAGGGTTTTTAGTGTCTCATCTATGGGTACCTTTATAGAGGGTGTGTTGCACCTTCATTTTCAATGCATCCTTTTTCCAATCCCATTTATTTACTTTTATTCTTTCAAGATATTTCTAGGTTGAATCCAAGGTGGGTATTCTACCTAAGCATGGAAAACGTTTCCCACCATGATTCTGCCATGGTCACATTATGCTTCCCCAAGTTGAAAACATGTGTGGGGCTTCTACCTAAGCATTAAAAACAACACCCACACATGTTGCACCTTGGCTAGAATTTTGTATTAGTTATTTTTCACGGGTCCCATAAATTTCTTATTAGAGACATTTCATTGCCCTCGAGATCCCTGGGTGAGAATCCAGAAGGTTAGTGATTAGATTTTATCTTTTGCTATATACAAGCCTTTGGGCCTTCAACCCCTTCTTCCCATGAAATGAGGGACAACCCCTACTTGGGTCAGTACACCCGAAAATCCAAAAAGATAAGGAGATGAGGGGATTAAGTGTGGAAAGTCACAAGTATGGTAGGGAATGACACAATGACTCATTTAGAGGACCTCCTAGTAGAAAACCTATCCCTAAGGGTGACCCAATTTCTAGGGTGAAATGTCAAATACCAAAGTAAAACAGGGAAAAGAGCATAATTTCCAAGCAAACAGTACATAATCAAAAGTAGTAATAGATGCAACAAACTCATATACCTCAAATATTGAAATGACACTCACGATAATACCTAGCTTGTACCTCATGGAGAAAAACCCAATGTCTTTCGGAAGCCAACTAATGTGGTGGATATCTTCGTGATGAACTTGGAGGTGTGGTTATGAGGTGGGTCTCTGTCTGTGAAAGTGGACATTGTTGGTCAAGCTAGCTCTCGGTACTCCATGTCTGCAACCTGAGGGCCTTGAGACATCATCTCCTTAGTTATCCATAGGATTTGGGGATAACAATAGTAATGTTAAAGGAGTCCAAATAATTTATTAAGTTCCATACCTCATGTTGGTAACCTTTCAAATGAGGAGATAGACATCGTATAATATTCCTTACTTGCTGGTGATTATTTATGAATCACCAAAAAATCATAGCCATTTTACCTTGAGATTAATATCCTTTTTCATACTTTGGACCAAGGATTCATATTCAACAGTTTTATTCATGCATTTGAGCTCTATACGATAGGATATAAGATTTTTATGTTTTTCAGGGTCAATGAGTATACAACCTCCCTCGAATTGTTTTGATATGGAGCCATCAAAGAACAACGCCCAAACGTTAGTACCTAAAATTGAGTTGGTAAAACACAAACTATTTATTTCTACTATATTACAGTCATTTGCTTAATTTCGAGTGCAATCAATGAGTTCATAGTGTTCATCTGCGTGTAGTGAAGATGGTTGTGTTATATAACAATGACGGTTAGCCTCTAAAAAACAATTTCCAATGAAATATGAGTGAAAATGATGGGACCATTCTTACCTTCAAGCTCAGTTACCATGTGCTTCATGTGGGATTCATTGTCCACTCTGATTTGGTTTGTTCTTTCCTTGTATGAAAGCCATAGGTGAGTCTAGTCCATAGAGAAATAACCTTGTAGTTTTGTAGACCATTCCTTCCTTAACAATACACCATAATAATCTGGAATATCCACTACAACAATATCAATAAACTGATGCATTATGGGGTCAGAAGTTAATATAATCATGACATATTTTAGTTCACCCATTACTTTGACATCTAATCTATCTAATTGTATGATCCTAGTCATGCTTTTTTCCGTGATAGAATTTATCTTTTGACAAACTAAGTAGAGCATCACATTCGAGGAAGCACCAGAGTCTACTAAACAATTGTGCACATTGAAATTGAAAATTTCAAATGTGAGGAGAAAATGTGGGACCTAAGATCTACAGTGCGACCTTATACTAGTTGCGTTTACGGTAGAATTTGTTTCAACTTTATCTTTTGTTTTCGTTTCAACGACTTTGAGACTGCTATCCATTACAACAATAGTCTTTTTCTGAGGTTTAGTGGACTTGAATGTGTCTAGAATAAAATATCCTTGCTAAGGAAGTGCACAAATACCATACTAGGAAAATTAGCTTTGGTTTTCTTTAGATCCTCAATGGTGTTGTATTCTAAGGCATGAGTTTTATATTTGTTCAGAGATTTATTTTCTTGCAAAGTGTTGGGATTACTGTTGGCCTATACATGATTGTTTGGCTTCTTAGAAGCCATGGAGGAATTATTTTCCTAGGGGTAGGGAGAATTTTTGAAGGTAAAGGAGTGATAGCTACTACCCCTTTGCTATGCAAGGTATAGTCTTTCGAAGAATTTTTTTTATGTGTATCTTCTACAAAAATATCTTAAACCTTTTCATCATCGAAATCTAAACAATAGTCCTGCAAAAACATGGTTGATGCCTCTATTGTGTCTTTATCCTCAGTGGTCTCTTCTTTTTTTGTTTCTTTTGTTTGGTCATCAATAACTTCCTTCTGATTTAATATTTGGTTGATGACCAGGGTCATGGAATTAATCCATTGAGGGTAGGTTTTTTCAGAATGGTTCATTTGGTGATAGGAATGCAAGTTGTCCATATCGAAATCATCCAAATTTAACGTCAGAGCAGGGATGTTTAGTGGTGTAGGGTGTTTATCATTATTTTTAAAGAACGAGTGGAAATGTTTCTTTTTGGAATGCCCTTCACTATCATTTTTCTTGAGATCCACTACTTCATTGGACAATTTGTTAACCAACTTGATTACATTTTCTAAGTCCTTGGGATTTCTTTTAGAAGGTTTGTTCAAGAGTAAAGGTTTCTTTCCAGTTGCTTTGGTTTCCTTGGTTGTAGGATGGGTTCTCAAAGAGAGAAACTCTTTCTCAACATCCTTGGCTTATTATAAATTATGGGCTAAAGTAACTTTTCCAACTCCCTTTATAAACATGCTTATGGAGGGGTGTAATGTCGAAGTGTAATATTCTATGGTCATGGATTTAACAGGGGAATAATCAACAAGGAACCTATTGAGAATGATAGTGAAACATTAATTGAAATCCTTGGACTTCTCCTTTTTCTCCATTTTCAAAGCTCCCAGTTATTTAAACAAGGTTGTGAGAGTTTTCTCGTCTTCAAAATTTCCGAGGAAGGCTTTCTCAAAATATTCCTAGAAGGTTATGGATTCGACTGGTAAACTAGAATACCATTTAGAAGCCTTGTTCTAGAAATTATAAGGGAGGATAATACAAACCATATATTCGTGGCGGACATCAAGGAGTCATATGGATAAATATAAGTTCTTGATGCGATCTTCTATGGAACAAGATTTTTTCGGGTCAAACTTCGGAATAAGTCTTTTTGGACATCCAGGACGTTCATTCATAAGTCTAGGTAAGTTTAAGGTTCCTTAAGACATCCATGCTGGGATTACGTTTCGATTGTGAGAGATGATGTCATCATAATAAAATCCAGAGTGTTCACCTTCAAAGTGGTGTTCAGAACTGGTAGGGTTAGGACCTGGAGGTATAGGAGGTATCTAGTCCAAAGTTAGAGGTGTTTCTTGTAAAGCATCCTCAACCAAATCCTCAATAAAGCCAACAAGAATGCTAGACTGATTCAAAGGTCCGCGGAAATATCTCCTCCTAGGTAGTGTTGAAGCTATGGGTAAGCAACCAAGTAACCTGGCAAAAGAATGGGTAATGCACCAAATTTGAGAAAAATATTCATTAGGAACAATGTACCAATATTCAAGGTTGGTTTCAGGGATCCCAATAACACTTTGAAATGTAGGATTGGAATTTTCGAAGGTAATTTCTTGATCATAAGAGATATGTGGTAGTTGTTTTTGGACATGGATTTTATTAGAGGAATGACCAAGCGATTGTTGAAAGTTACCACTAGCAATATGATTTGGGCTCTCCTTCTAGAACCAATTCTGTTGATGTGGAAAAAATTCCCTTCAACAGACAAGGGTACCTCCTAGTACATGGTCCAAATTAGACTATGAATTGTTTGGTTTAGGAGACCCATCTAGATTCTGGTCTGGCTGCCATTATTGGGTTTGGGGATGAAAAAATGGTTATGGATGCAATGGAGAATTCATATGAAACTAACTACTTGTAGAAATAAAATATAATCTATCCTATCCTAGCTAGGAGCGACTACAGTAACCAATGAGAAGCCATAAATTCCAGTAATCTCTTCAAAGATGTCTTCAAGATAGTTTTTAAGAAGAAACAAAGTTAGATAACACATGCATACAAAGAAATAACTATATTCATCTGAGTCATGAAATCAAGTTCATAGACTACTCATCATCTTAGGATGAATAATAAGAGAGAAGAAACTAAAGTGCAAGAAATAAATATGTTTGAACAAGAAAAGTCTATAAATGAATCATCATCCTTACAACACATGAAAAAAACATAACAACCTACTAGAAATAGTTCACAACAAACTAGCTACTAAAAAAAGTAATTATCTCTAACAAAATAGGCCTTGAGGGCTTCTCAATATTAGTTCAAAAAGTGTTTCCCAAATTTACAATGCTTGAAGAGCCCTTTAAAAATGGGCCTCTTCCTTTACTTACATTAATATTAGTAACTGATTATGGGGTCTTCTTTGATTCTTCAAGAAGCAGTTACAAGTATCTTCAACATTCCCTCCGAAATGATGTTGACATGTGTTACAGTAAGATGAAACTGATTATAGTTGACAGAAAGATAAAATAAGAGATGGTTGTGGACAAATTTGAATTTGTTTTTTTTGTCTTTATTTGTTTGTCCTTGTCTCTCAAGTAATCTTCCCAAGATTCATGTTGTCCTGCAATAGCGATGACTCTGCAGTATAGGAGTGTTTACAGGGCAGCTTCATGAGAGGTTTATATGTGAGAGGGTTTTCATATCTCTCATCAATTTAACCATGAAATCGTAAATCATATTTTGTGTTTTGTTTAGCTTGACGAGATGTTATCCCATCAGATCTGTTGTTTCCCTAGTTGCAGGCTAAGAATATTCTTGTCTTCGCTTCATATTTAGTTGGACCTCCTTGAAAATTTGTTCATCATATTTTTTTCTTTTCGAGTGCCTCTACGGGAGGCAAGTGACATTTATGTGTCAAAATGTGTGCTTCCTTGTAAAGTTGTGCACATATTCCCAAGGAATTATTTATTTCTTTCTCATCCTTCTCCCTATATTGTTGGAAACTATCAAGGGAGGCATAGTCAATCTTTATTTCCCACTATGATGTGTGAGGAAGCCTAGCTGGGGCATCCAGGTTCTCAACAATCCACCATTGCATATCATTCAAACCTTCCCTTATGGAGAAAAATTCAATGTTTTGGGAATGTACCAGTTTGTGCTGGGATACGATTTTCTGATCCAAGTGGATATCAGTAGCCACCCACCTTTTCCAATTTTGGTAATTTACTATTTTTAGCAGTTTTTAACTTTCGGGGCCATTTTGAAGGCCTAAATGAAGGTTTTTTGGGATATATATTCTCAATGATAAGCAAAGGCCTCGATTGATCCCCTAAATTAATCTCCTCTATGATACTTTTCCAACGAGATATCGTGTACCCAAAACGGAGATTGTATGCCAAAGTTACGCCCTCGGGAAGTTGATACACCAAACTACCCAAAACGGGGTCCATAGAACTGTTGGCTTTTCATCTTCCAGGGTTACGGTTTTGGATTTTATTTATGATAAAAATACCTTTGGAGCCTCATTATAAAATCATCTTCTTGCGAATGCGAGTAGCGGACACATCTCTTCTCAGAGATAAGCTGCCACCATTCTAGCAAGTTTTCCAATCTGCATTTTTACAGTCTTTGTACATTTTTGCTCATTCATAGAAAATTGTGTATTGTTGTATCTCTATGTTTATGGTTTTATCTCTGATAAAAAAAATTATATTATTTGATATCCGAGATATCTCTGTACATTGCTTTATTATATCTCTGCTCTTATTTCGTGCCGAAAATAATCTGGATCAGTGGTTTCAGAGAAGGATGCTCTTGATCATTTTTTTTTTTTAGTGCATGTCCTCGACAAGGTTCAAGTATAGAAAGTTGGGTCTCAAGCTTGTCTCTATTGAATAAAATCACTCTCGCACACCCAAGAAATCCTCCATGGTAGAAGAAAATAAAAACGACGGAGCAAACAATTCCATCAATCTGTTGCTTGAGGAAGCTCTCACACGACAGAGGGACCAAATGATGGAGAATTTTTCCCACATCCTTCAATGCTTGTCGATAACAAAAGGTGTGTCTTCATCAAGTGGTCACTTTGAAGGCACCTTGCCTTTCAAGGTACAAGTTAATTTTTATATTTCCATATTTGAACGAAGGATAGATGCAGATGCCCTAGAAAAATGGTTAAATCTGCTAGAAGGTTATTTCTCTGTTCATAATTTCTCCGATAGGGAAAAGATCACCTTCTAACTCCTTAAGGCTCTCCATCATGTCAAACATTCATGGGAAAGTTACTAGGAACAAATTTCCACAAAGGAGTCTGGAATATATGGAGCCGAGCCCACTTGGGAGTTTTTTGTGGATGGGGTAAAGGAACAATATTACCCTATTGTAAACTATGAAGACCAATACATGAGATGGACCACACTGTGGAAATAGAGGGGCCAAGTAGTTCTGGAGTTCACCAATACCTTCCATACCCTGTGCACCAAGCTGGGTATCAAAGACTCCAAATGACATTTGGTTCTGAAATATCATGGGTCTCTACACAGATACATCCAAATTGAAATGGATTTTTTGTACATCTCATCACTTAGTGCTACTTATCGATATGCTGTTAAAATTGAGTAGAAATTTAAGCACAAGAACAAATGGGAGTTTGGGTCCACAAATATGCAAACCAAAGTATGATAAAGATGACCCTGACAAATAGTCTCCTGAAAACCAGTCCAAGCCATAGGAAAAGAAGGGTCATGGGAAGACAAAGAAGGACATCAGAAAATGGTGTGATTTCCAAAAAATCCCCTGGCACAACACCAATGAATGTTTCTCAAAACATTCATTGGTGGCCGAGATCAAAGACAAGGAGATGGACCCAGATTATGAAAATACTGGTAAGAGACAGATCATCGATGCATACCCCAGTGTTATTATCATGACCGCAACAATTCAACTTGAAGAACCAACAGATATTGAAGAGGGGGAGCGCCTTTTTCATTCACATATGTGGGTGAAGGGGACCCCACTGCATTTAAGTTTTGATAGCAGAATCCAGAAGAACATCATCTTAGCAAAGGTCATCAAACAGTTAGGATTGTCGACAACACCACACCTGCAACCATACAACATTGGGTGGCTTTGCCAGGGATGAGATGTTTGTGTTAGATGATAGTGTCAATTGTCATATGACATACAACCCTTCAAGGATGAGGTATTATGTGATGTTTCCCCACTGGATGTTTGTGATGTTCTCTTTGGCCAACCATATATGTGGAAGTGCCATGCTGGTTATGAGTCTTGACCCCACAGTGTCATTGTTTCTCTGGGGGTTCATCTCTACAGAATACCATATGTAGTTCTAACTACTGTTCCACCTAAAAATTTCCACAAGGTAGTAACTCATACTACAAAATTCATCTTCTTCACAATCTATTCAAAAGGTGAACAGAAGGATACTCCAACCACTACAACCTCGGTCCAAGCACCTTATATCCAACAGAAGAAGGTAAAAAAGATTGCAACAAATTGTAAATATTCCTTTTGCACACATGCATATCATGTAGCTAGACTGGTTAAAAAGGTCCAACCTTTCCAGCTATAAGTTCGTGACAACCTTTGACAAGCTAAGCAACGCAACTTCTCGAACAAGGAAAGCAACTAATCAAGGTGCATATTCAACAAACACTTTTATCTCTCCCCCGGGCACTCAACGCAATGGAGACCATTTCTTGTTAAGGAGGGAGGATTGATCTAGGTGGATATCAGTGGTCACCCACCTTTTCCAACTGGCTCAAAACAATTTTCTGGCAATTTTGGTAATTTACTATTTTTAGCAGTTTTTAACTACTGGGGCCATTTTGAGGGTCTAAATGAAGGTTTTTTGGGATCGAGCTTCTAAAAAATAGCCAAAGGATCTGATTGATCACCCTAAATGAATCTCCTCGATGATACCTTTACAACGAGCTATCATGCGCCCCAAATGGAGATTGTATGCCAAAGTTACGCCCCCGAGAAGTTGATACACAAAACTACCCAAAATGAGGTCCACAAAACTGTTGGCTTTTCATCTTCCAGGGTTAGGGTTTTGGATTTTATTTATGATAAAAAGGCCTTTGGAGCCTCATTGTAAAATCATCTTCTTGTGAATGCGAGTAGGGGACACATCTCTTCTCAGAGATAAGCTGCCACCAATCTAGCGAGTCTTCCACTCTGTGTTTTTACAGTCTTTGTACATTTTCGCTCATTAATTGAAAATTGTGTATTACTGTATCTTTGTGTTTATGGTTGAATCTATGATACATTTATGTTATATTATTGGATATCCAAGATATCCCTTTACATTTCTTTATTATATCTCCTCTTTCATTTCGTGTCGAAAATAATACAGATCATTTGCGCCACCAAATACTGGAAGACTTGGAGGTTTGTGTACATGTTGGTGGACATCTTGAGGAGTTTTGTTATGAATCTTTCCATGCATATCCTGAATTCCTTGAGGCTCCCTGATCTAAGTGGATATTGGTGGCCACCCACCTAATCTACCGGCTCGAAAAATAGTTTTCCAGCTTGGCATTTTTTCGGGTTCCAAACTTCTAGGGCTGTTTTGAGGCCCTAAACGACGTTTTTTTGAGATTTGGAGCCCAAGTGATTGCCAAAGGCACTCACTTGATCTAGTAAAAAATCATTATTCTCGGTTAGACCTTTCCAATGGGCCATCATGCACCTAAAATGAAGATCATATGCAAAATTTACGACCCTGGGAAGTTGATGTATTAACTTAGCCAAATGGGGCCCACATGACTTTTGGTGCTTCATCTCCTAGGGTTAGGTTTTTGGATGTCTAGGGTTTTTGAAATTCCTATTTATTGTAAAAAATCCTTTAGAGCCTCATTGTAATCATCTTATTTCAAATGAGCACATCTATCACATCTCTTCTCAGAGATAAGCCACCACCATTCCAACAAGCTTGTTTTCCGCTGCATTTTACAATTTCAACTTATTTCCTTATTGAATAGAAAACCAGTTTTATTGTATCTCTGTTATTCTGTGTTAAGCATATTTTAATAATCTATATTCATTTTGTTCTACTCATAAAATACAGATCAATGGTATTAGAGCAGTCTGCTCCTTGTTGTCTTAATGCATGTCCCCAACGAGGTCAGGGTACAAAGAATTGGGTCTCGAGCTTGTTTCTCTTAAGGAAAAAATCTCTTGGATGCCTAAG
>SNQJ01S0188109.1:0-21594 GCA_010110895.2 Picea sitchensis | reverse complement strand
TATTAAAAAAATTACGTATTTAAATTTCCTATGTTAAACATTAGCATTTTTACAAAATTTGCGAAGTCAACCTTCAACTAATTGAAAGTCAGCGATGAACTCATCGCTATAGTCCCTGCCCTTGGCCTTCCGGCAGGGACTAACAACAGGGTGGACAACACTCTTCTCGGCCTTCCTCCTCTTTTCCATGCAGCTAGGGTTCATCTGTAGGCTGGTTGTTTCGGCCCCAGTGGGAAACACTCTTCTCGGCGTTCCTCATCTTTTCCATGCAGCTAGGGTTTTCCATGGTGTGCGCTAGCTCTGTTGATGGATGTTGATATGTGCTTCCTCTTTTGTTGATGTTTATTACGGTTAAACTTAAAATAGTTAGACAACATCAAACATTTATACTACATTGTAAAAACAGTTAGTGAATGAGAGTCCAGAGGGACATGCATTTCTTTAATGTTAAAGTTTATGCAGATATTTCTCAAACATTGATAAAATCTCAAACCTCTTATAATTAAACTCTCCATTCTCTATTGTGATATATTGTTTTTCAGTGCATTTCTTTAATGTTGAAGCTTATGCTGATATTTCTCAAACATTGATAAAATCTCAAACCTCATGCAATTAAATCCTCCATTCTCTATTGTGATGTATTGTTTTTTATTTTGTCTTTCTATTCTTATCCATATGATTTACATTGTTATCCATTTTATAATTATGAAAGAGACCCATTTGGTATTAGTTACCCAAAAAGTGGGAATTGATTTCATTGATCTTGCACTTTTTCGCACATTTCTGTTATATTAACGGAGTATCACTAGTTTCAACATTTCTCTTCTATTAAGAGAATATTGCCAATTTTACAAAACAGACTATCCTCCATATAACCAATTTACATTTTACAAGTAATTGATTACATTGTTCTTCTCTTTTTTAGAGGTATGCTAGTTTAGAATTAGTTTGGTTTTCCTATCAACAAAGAAATTTAACACATGTTCCGTAAATCACATAAATTAGTTTTAGTGAATTAATAAGATGTTTTATTGTTTATTATTAATATATATTAATTTTATAGAGAATTGTTTTAAATTATTCAGAGTATTTTTTAATAATATATTATTAAAAGAAATTTAGGAAAAAAAAATTATGCTTAATATAAATATATTCTATTTGAATTTATGATTTGAAATTAAAAGAATTCATTTTTTCAATATTTTGTTTTGTTTTCTGTTTAAGTGTGAAATATCAATTTTATGGTTTGTATTTTTTTGGGGTGTAGTTTTATTTTTCTACCTATTATTATTGATTTTATATTTTTAATTTTATTGCTAAAATGTTTATGTATTATGTTTGAAAAAAACAGAAATTTTAATGTGTTTTTGGGCATATTTTCTCATTAATTTTACTTGAAATTTGGTGAGAAATAATTGGAACTATAAATTTGGATAATTGAATTTGTATAATAAAAATAAAGAAAAATCTATTTATACATTAAAAAATACAATTTAACTAAAAAAATTGAGATTTCAAAATTTCAAAAAAATAAAAACTCTAACTCCTATATAATTAAATTTAAATATTTAAAAAATTATTATAAAATTATATACTTCTCTTATTTTATTATTCATTAAAAAAACATATTTTAAACTTTTCAAATTTCTTCCAAAAATTTATTATCAAATGTTTTATCAATAGTATAATTGAATTTGTATAATAAAAATAAAGCAAAATCTATTTATACATTAAAAAATACAATTCATTAAAAAATACAATTTAACTGTCCCCGAGGTGTAGGACAGTCGGTGACGGAGTGTGTTGTTAAGCCACTCCGTGATGTTAAAGTCACCGGTTCGAAACCTGGTTGGTGTGGTTTAGGCCGAGTTTCTCAAGCCACATGTTAATCGCGTAGCCAACAGGTCCCGCACAAATTAACAAACAAAAAAAAAATACAATTTAACTAAAAAAAATATTTATTATCAAATGTTTCATTAGTAGTATAATTGAATTTGTATAATAAAAATAAAGCAAAATCTATTTATACATTAAAAAATACAATTTAACTAAAAAAAAAATTGAGATTTCAAAATTTCAAATAAATAAAAACTCTAACTCCTATATAATAAAATATAAATATTTAAAAAAATATTATAAAATTATATACTTCTCTTATTTTATTATTCATTAAAAAAACATATTTTAAACTTTTCAAATTTCTTCCAAAAATTTATTATCAAATGTTTCATTAATAGTATAATTGAATTTGTATAATAAAAATAAAGCAAAATCTATTTATACATTAAAAAATTCAATTTAACTTAAAAAAATTGAAATTTCAAAATTTCAAATAAATAAAAACTCTAATTCCTATATAATTAAATTTTAATATTTTAAAAAATATTATAAAATTATATACTTCTCTTATTTTATTATTCATTAAAAAACATATTTTAAACCTTTCAAATTTTTTCCAAGAATTTATCAAATGTTTTATTAATAGTATAATGAGCTAGTAGATTATTAAAACTTTCTCATAACACTTTTTATAAATGGACTTATAACTGTGGCCTAGGCACCAATACCAGGGCAGAACTCTTAGGTGCCTGGGCCACACTTTTTCTGGCCTCCAGACTTCACATAGATGTCTTCCAAGTTGTCGGGGACTCCAACATTGTTATAGAATGGCTGAGCAATAGAGGTGACCTTCAAGTTGTCTCACTTCTCGCCTGAATTAGGAATTTACAACATACTTTCCAAAAGCTCAACTTTATCCACACACATCGTGAACACAATAACTCTGTTGATCATCTCTCAAAGGAAGCGCTCCATAAAAGAGTGGGACACATCTCATATAGTCTCTGGATAGATGGACACTAGGGGCCGTCTCTAACTCTATCCCTACTATAAGATGTGCCTACAAATCCATTATGACCAACAAACTTTCTTGCAATGAAAGTTGGATCATGATTGTTGACAACAGTTTTAAAGAAATGCCCCCATTCTCGATATGTTCTACTCGGAAATCTCCTTACACACTTTTGACTTGAAACATTGTACTGTTCCACCTATGAACTTTCTCTACAGGCTGGTTGAAACACTGACATTGGAAAAAGTTACATCAGAGTCTTCTCTTCACATAAGTGACTGTAATTTTTATGCTTTGTTTTGCAAAAAAGCACAATTTTATATACAATATATAAATGGGAAATTTTCCTATTGAAAAAAAAAAGAGATGAAAAAAAAAGGAGAAGATGGGGAAATTTTTTAAAATCAAGCTAGGAGGCCATGCTTGATTGATGCTTTTAAGATTTTTAAGAAATGGTTTTAAGTAATCTAAATGGGAAAATTAATTTTATTGGAAAATTAGTTAATACAACTTTTATAAGGTGGATACATACTAATTTTTATAAAAAAAATTTACTATTTTCATGTATATAAAGGTTTCAAGTTAATTTTAATATTAAAGATAGAAAATTGAAATAATAGTAAATTCTAAAAAAAAATTAAAATTTGTTATATAGATTTTCATTTTTGTTATTCCTTAATGTTTTCAATATTGATATTCTGTTTTCATATTAATATTTTATTATTCTTAATGTTTTCAATATTGATACTCTGTTTTCCTATTAATATTTTATTATTCTGTATTTTTGAATTGTTAAATTTGATTAGCAATTTTAATTAGGGATTCAATTGTTGGTGAAATTGTAATTTTTTGAATAGCTGTTTTGGAGGTACAGATGGATTCGGTGCCCTAAAAAACCTCCAAATCCATAGGGACTCTGCAATCTCAACAATTAATATCTGCAATTCCATCAATTCTTTCAAATTCATAAATAAAACTGATAAAAAAATACAACTAAAACAAACTTAAAAAATTTAAATTACTACATCCTCAACAAACAATATCCAATATGCTAAACAACATTAAATGCTACTGCCGATGGATAAAAAACCATAAAATCACAATTTAAATCCACCCACCACAACATTCAATACTACAAACAAATTACCCTGCATCCATCCTTACCTAGTACACTCTTTGTCCTTTCAATGGTGCCACATTATTCTGTACTTCTGACCCTCTTTAACTCCCGCGTTTACGAGCAGCATCGTTGACGGTGCTCCATATAAATATTACTGTCACACCAATTTATCAATTTATTGTGATTGGTAAGGATTATTATGTAGCACCATTCATGTATTAAATTTCACACAAATTTATGTGTGAAAGTCTTATGTCAAATATTCAATATATATTTTTATTTATTATATGATTTTATTATGGATTTATTAAATTTTTTTGTAAATTTTGTGGTAAAGTTTTTGTGTTATAAATATGAAGTTGGAGATTATGATTTTTTTAGGTTATAAAATCATTATAACAATATATTTGTTATAAACTTAATATAATGATTAAAGAATAATAATCATTTTTTCCAATCAAAAATGGAATTTGATGAAGTAAATTGTCCATTACAAAACAATTTGTCTATCAAATATTACTAAAACTTTCTTGAGGACATCATCAACTTTTTTTTATTAAAATAGTTAAAACAAATACCAAATTTATAATTACCATTAAATATATTAATAAACAATTAAATTTTGAAATTCCAACCCTACACCCCCTTAACTAAACCCAATAAACACGTTCGTCAAACATGTGACAATGATGATAAGAATTCAGGGGACACCTAGATATTGATTTGTAATTTTATATTCATAATGCTAATCGGAAAGTAGAGAGAGTACAAATGTGTGGGTGGCCACCTACCTTAATCAAACCATTTTCTTGCGTTGTGAACACGCGAATCTTATCATCAACGAGCATAACATTTTTTTTATAATGTGATGCTCGTTGATGATAATATTAATAAAATATTCTCTCACTTTGAAATTTATGATCCATTGTACCAAAATACTAATAAAAGAAATTTATGATCCATTGTACCAAATACTAATAAAAGTATGAGTTGTGATGTACTCTATGATCCATTGTACCAAATACTAATAAAAGTATGAGTTGTGATGTATTGGATTGCTTACTTTAAAATTTATGATTTATCTGAAGGTTGTACCAAATACTAATAAAAGTATGAGTTGTGATGTAGTGGATTGCTCACTTTGAAATTTATGATTTATAGGATTAAAATATTAGTTTGAAATTTGATTTGACAAAATATTAAAAAAAAAATGACTTGTTAAGTAGTGGATTGTATTTTTATGATATTATATATAAAATGGGCAGTCTTTATCTTTTACAAAATGATTTTTTTATGATATTTTTAGGGGATATCACAATCACTTCTATATTTAAAATGAATTTTAAATAACAAAAATAATGATTTCACCCAAAAAAAATCTATTTCTTAGAATAGTTAGACAATGCTTATAAAATAATGTTGAAGACGTCCGCCAATCCACGAGGGAACATAGGGAGGCCGTGCCAATTTCAAAATATTCCATTTAAGGGCATAACATGTCAATTACAAGGAATCAATCATTCCTCCCAAACCATCCAAGCTACATCCAATGGACTGTTTTTTTTTTTTTTTTTTTTTTTTTTTTTTTTTTTTTTTTTTTTTTTTTTTTTTTTTATAGTTGTTTTTTAATTTTTTAAAATGGCTAAATTCCCTTTTTTTAAATAATTGAATTAAATTTTAAGTTGTTAATGTTTATGCCATTATTATAGTTCTTGCATTTCAATAGATAATAGCAACATAAGAATAAGATCACCGGAGAAATACACATCTACAAGAGACACATCATTTATCCTGAAACCCTCTGTGGGATGAAAACCCAGTAAAACTTTCTTAATATAAATAGCCAATATAATGCCAAGAGATTCATGCTAAAACAAAATGTTCTCTCCCAAGATATGTGCCACTATCTCTCCTCTAAATATCCTACATCTAGATCGAACTTGTCTCTCAACCGAGTAAGTGAGTTAGATCAAATGAGGCGCTTAGCCTCCTTGGTCATATGCTATGGCATGTGTGAAGTGTTCCCTTCAATCGTATCGACTTCTTCTATCCTGGTGGGTAAACCTACCTTACGGTATTTCCGGTCTTCTTTATTAATCAAGGGGTCAATTTCTTATCGCTTCTATTATAATTGTATGTTGACCTATCCGCAAAAGGGGATTTAGTCCTATTGGCTAATATCCCCATTATGATCAATCCACAAATGGGATTGATCCTATAAATAAAATATCAATAATAATAAGAATACTTTGCGCAGTTACATTATTTCAACACCCCTTAACAAGAACGGTATTCTTCTACAGTGACTTCAGCGCGAGAGAGAATGACATCATCATCAAATAACATCGTAGGAGGATGTTATGATCATCAATAATATCATCTTACCGTGTATTTATAAATCAATCTAATTTTTCTTCATCGACAAAGATCATCATTCACAAAGGAATGCTACCACACCGTGATCAATATGTACTCAACATAAAACATTACCTATCACAGCACTGGGTTGGCCCATCATAGTACTAGATTGGCTCTATGTCGCAGATGTTAAGCCGAAATGCAAGTCACATCTTGTTTTACGCCTAACAACTAGGTCATAAGCAAGGCATACATCATCTTGCTTTACGCCTAAACAACCGGTCGGGCAAGGAACACATCATCTTGCTTCTAACCTAACAATCCAGGGTCAAGCAAGGAATCATCTTGCTTTACCGCTAACAACCAGGTCAGAAGCAAAAAACACATCGCCTTCGTTTTACCAACAAATGGTGGGTCAAGCAATGACTCATCTCAGTTTACGCCTCTAACAACGTGGTCGGCCAAGGAAATACTGCATTATCATCTTTGCTTTATCGCCTAGCAAATGTAGGTCAAGAAAATGACTCACCCTGCTCTTCTTTACATCTAACAAATGAGGTCGGAAACAAGCGGAAACACACATCGCCTCGCTTTATCGCTTAACAACAAGGTCATGGGCAATGACTCATCTTAGCCTTTACCGCCTAACAATGAGTCACAAGACGCCTTGCTTCATCGCCCAACAATCCAGGC
Source organism: Picea sitchensis (assembly GCA_010110895.2). Lineage (NCBI taxonomy): Eukaryota > Viridiplantae > Streptophyta > Pinopsida > Pinales > Pinaceae > Picea > Picea sitchensis. Next base: position 14,572 of record SNQJ01S0188109.1, on the reverse strand, counting down.
ATAATGACCTTCATCTTTGCTTTACCACCAAATGAGGAAGCCATAAACATACATCGGGCCCCGCTTTAATGCGCTCCAACAATGAGGTCGGCTAATGAACTCTCGTTTTACCGCCTAACAAATGAGGTCGGGGCAAGGAACACACATCATCTCTTTCACGCCCAGGGTCGGAAGCAAGGAATCATATATATATACTCCCCCTTTAAAGGAGGGTCCTTTCGACGGAGTACCTAAGCTTTATCCCCAGTGTTCAAATCCTACACGTAGATAGAGGTTTGGTCAACATTATGCAATAACTTGTCTATCCACAGGCAATGTAATCGGAGCTTCAAGGCTCCTCTGCACTCATGTCGCTGATGAAATGATAGTGGATCTCTATGTGCTTCGGACACTCCATCGCGGGAAATATACGATTCTCTCTCTCACATTTTATGCACCAATATTAAGCATAAGATCGCGGTTGCTTCCATCTCTAGGTCGTATAAAACCAATAACAACTTTTCGCCATATAGCTTCTCAGAAGCAAGCGTAATACGCGTAATGTAACTTCGCTCACTGCAGGCTAAGAGCAATACCGATCAGCTCTCTCACTGCCACGTAGATCATGGTTGATCCCAAACTCCAACAACATCCTGGTGTTTTTCCTCACGTTAATGCTTCCCTCAATCTGAATCAAGGATACACTAATGTGAAATTATGATCTCCATCATACCAGGACCATAATCTAATGTTCCTTTAAGGTACCTCATCACATGTTTTGTACCTACTAGGTGAAATACTGCTCAAGCTCTAACAATGTAAACTAATTTGGCAGTGTTTACTGCAAAACAAATGTCCGGTCCGGTGTTCGTCAGGTACACTGATCCAATAATATGTCCAGATAGTGTGGTATCAATCAAATCAAGAGGTATCACCAAAGAAATTTCACTTTCGGCCTGTGGGTGTATCTTAAGGGTTTGTATCTCCACCATGTCAAATCTCTTTTTAAGATCTCGACTGCACACTTCCCTTGGTTGAGGAATATTCTTCCCGGACTCTGCCATATCACAAGACCTAAGAAATAATGCATTAGGCCAAGGTCTTTCATTCTTACAAATTTACGAGGTAAGTCTCTTTTACATTCAATGATGAGCTTTCTTCTCCAATTAAGAATAAAGTCATCCACATATAGCAGTAAGACACTGGCTCATTATTCATAATTTTGAAGTAGAGATTTGAGTCCGCTTTTACTCCTAAGTTTGTCAAGAAATTGTTCATATCTGCCCATACCAAGCTCTAGGAGCTTGCTTCTAACCACAGATAAGGCTTTATTCAATCAGACATGAGACTTCTCAGTTCTCAACCTCAAATCCTCGGGAGGGCTGTTCCATATACACTTCCTCTTCAAGGACACCATTTAGGAAAGCTGTCTTCACGGGGCCCATCCGTGCAACTTCCACTTCATCTTAGCCGCAAGAGCTATGATGGTCCCGATAGAAGTGTATCTCGCAACAGGAGATAATGCTCCTTCATAGTCAATGCCTTCCTTCTTCTCGAAAAGCCAATGAATGCATAAATCTTGCTTATACTTCTCAATAGTTCCATCAACATCATGTTTTATTTCGAAGAGCCACCTGTAGGATAAATTCTTCCATATCCTTACTTTTTTGGTCTGGGAATTATTTCCTATACTTCATTCTTTCATTATGGATTGGTATTCCTCACAAGTGGCATCTTCCCATTCTTCCTCTTAAATGATTCTTCAAAGTGTGTAGGCTCTCCTTTTCTAGAGGTCACATCAAAGCCAGATAACTGGAGAATGGTTTTTGTCTTTTCACCTGTCTTGTTGTTCCTTCTTGAACACCATACTCTCTCCATCTTAAATAAGCTCTCTGGCCTAAGCATGCTTCTTTATGGGAGAAGGTCATTTGAGGAGGTTCTGAACTTTTCTACATCATGGTCTTCAAGAGCTTTACTCCTGGAAGTTAAGCAACTTCCCCACCTGTTCTCAGAAATTGGAACTTCTCACTCTGGATTCTTAACTCGAATTAAGTGGGTTCCTCTTCATATATACCTCTCTGCCTGCATAGTTTAGATTTCTTGAGCTGTAACGACTGGCCAAGGTCACATCCCTATGATCTCAATTTGATGTTGACCCGGTATATAGATTCTCAAGGCCTTGGATACTTCACAGTATCTCATGAATATTCCCTTCTTTCTGTAGGGTCCATCTTGTTTCTCTTTCTTTAGGTATACGAATAAACACTAGATGCCTAAATATTTTGAGATGGCTTACCGCTTGCTTCCTGAACATCTCTTCTCGTGTCTTGAGCCCAAGTGTGCTATGGATAATTGGTTCCGCATAAACAGCTTTCATTGTCGCTTCTCACCATACAATATACAGGGAAGATCTTGATCATGGATCATAGTCTCTCTTTTTCCAAGATAGCCCTGTTTCTTCCATTCATTTGCCACCCATTTTGTTGGGGATCTTGATCCCAACATTTTAAGTTCACGAACTCTTTTGAGGTATATCTCCCTCCACATCTAACCCGGTATCTTAATCTTCCCTTACATATGGTTCTCTATCAAGGCTTTGAATCTTTGATCTTGGTTTTAACACTTCAAATATATCCAGTGTATTTATTTAGAATAATCATTAATGAATGATACATAGTATACATACCTATTAATGGAGGATGATGGCATTGGGCCACATACATCCAATGAATGAGTTCTAGGACCCCTTCTCAGCTTTGTCATTCCTCTCGAAACCAAGTTCTTGATGTTCTTCCCTTGTGCATTATCCATTGCATATGCCTTCATGGTCACCTTTGAGTTCGTGTAAACCCAAGTGACCACTTTGTATATGTATGGTAGCACCTTTGTAGTTGAAGTGATCTAATCTTCAATGCCAAGATTCTTCAATGGTATGGGTCATGGAAACTTTTGAGTGACCCTATAGCTCATGCAAGTCACCTTCTTCTCTTCCAATGATGATTGATTCATTTTATGATCTCTTTCTTTAGCATCGCTATTCTCAGAAACTTTCGCTTATGGCTTCCTATGTGACCTCGGAGTGTTGGGTCAACAAAACAACAAGCAAGAATAATACATCCTTCTTGATAATATAAAGAAATATCACAAATAATCATCACAATAATTTTAGAGCTTGCAACTTATAATTTATCTCAAGCAAATATTAAAGGTAAGGAATACAATATGAAATGAGGTCAACACTCCTCATATTGTTGTGACCAAGCATTCTTCCATGGCAACTGAAACTAACACCCCAGGTTTCTCCTAGAGGAGGTAAGCCAGTTGTATTAGTAAAGCATATACCCTCTATATGCTCACATATTAGGTATAATACTTTACAAAGACTAATATCTCAACTATAGTAGTTACTTATAAAGGGGTAGTTGTCAATTTGTCATGTGTACCTTTAAATCTTATCAACTTGATTTAATCAAACCGGAGCCTTGTCTTTAGGAATGAGTGCTGCTTCTTCCAAGTCTCCATCAAGATGATGAGTGCTTTCAACCTCGCTCTGCGAATCGGTGACAATACACTATCTTGATAGAAGGTTAGGTTAGAGGATAAGCTTCCCCATGATCAACTTTTAATCCTTTTGTAATAATTTGATCATAGCTTCAATCATGCAACATTGATTAAAATCATGTCATGACAAATAGATGCATAATGTAATAATCACACTCGGGTTGTAATTCTCATTCCTCCGAATGTTGGATCTTGAGATCCTTCCGATCTATGGTAAGAGATCCCTTCTCCTTAAAATACTCTTAGGGTTAAATCCATTAAACATATGTGAGTACATAAATTTCCATCATATCATTTGCAGTGGTGGCTCCATCCGTAGCAGCGGTAATCATTACAACTCTTAAGAAAACTTCTACAAGGATCAGAATCGTAGTACGGATGTAAATCAGAATCAGAATCAGAATCGTGAATCGCGAATCTCAGGTTTTATGAGGAAACCCTAATTTTTCAAATTTCAAATTTTGGAAATTTCGGGATCCAGGGAATAGATGCTACTGAAAGTTGAGGCGTAGTATGCCGGTGTACCTTTAATTTCTCAAAATCCAACTTTTTTACCCTCAAACTTGATCTAATGGATTGACCGGGTGCTTCGGTTTTCCGTACTTTTTGGTAATTGCGCTTCGGTTTTCCGGTAATTTGTGAAACTAGGGTTTCACTTTCCGGAGATTCTAGCCACCCAAAAGGTGTGCTCAAGGTGCCAAATGATCCTTGGGAGAGGGCACAACTTTATAGGTGGTTTTGAGTCAAAAGATTCTCTTTTACAAAACCCTAATTTTGTGGTACCTAAGAATAGCTGGACGCTTTTCCTAAATATTATGCTTCCTTCAAGCTAGCTAGCATATTCCATGTTAATGTCGTTTATTTAGTTCTTTCATTCCAATAGATAATAGCATCATAAGAACAAGATCACCTAGAAATACACAATCACAAGACAAACAACATTTATCCTGGGAAACCTCTGTTGTCCAAGAAACTTCCTTAACATGTTAAATCATTATAATGCTAAGAGATCTTATGCTAAAACAAAAAGTCCTCCCAAGATATGTCACTCTTCCAAGAATGCATCAACTTGTCTCAAACCTAGCAAGTGAGAGTTGTGATCAAACAGCCAGCCTCCTTATTTATATTAGTGGCACATGTGAAGTGTCTCTTCACCGGCAAGGCCAACTTCTTCTTCATCCTCAAGTGGTAAACCCACCTTATTATACTGGTCTTCTTATTAACTCACAATGAATTTTATTCCTTCTATTATAATTGGTTCAACTGCAGTATCAGTCCCACACAATATCATATTGGTCTTCTTATTAACTAAAATAATTTTATTCTACCTATTATAATTGTCTCCGACCTCAATCCACAAAGGATTTATCCCATTACAATATCCTACATGATCAATCCACAATAAGAATACTCTTTGCAATCACATTATTTCAACATATGTGGATTTTGAGGATGTTGATTTGATTTTTAGGATAAAAATATAAATTCAATGATGAAAAATTGCAATTTGAATAATAAATGAATTCGTAATGATTTATGGAAAAATCCACTATATATATATATATATATATATATATATATATATATATATATCCAACCTTCTTAACTTCTTAATTCAACAAAACCTCTTAAGTCAACAAACATGGTATCCTTTGAAAGTTTCACGTTTCTTAACATAGAAAACAAAACAAGAATCACAAGTAATCAATTACCCTCTTAAGATCCTATAAACTAATCATCATTATCATATAAACTTTATAATTTTTTTTAAATTTCACTTTAAAAATAACAAATTTTTAATATTTTCTCACCACATAAAACAAACATTTATTAACCAAGCTAAAAGGTTATGTAAAATAGTTTAAATAAATGGAAAATTGTGCACAAAATAATATATATATAAATGAATAATGCAAAGGTTATGCAAAGGTTTTAAATAAATGAAAAATGTGCACAAAATACATATATAATGAATAATGGGCATAAAATACATATATAAGTTGATATGTTCTTCACTTATGTCAAATGTATTGAGTGTGATTGAATATGCTTAAATGGATTCATGGGGTTTACCCATATCTTGTTAGAATGAGACAATGTAGGTAAATCTTGTTAGAATGAGACAGTGTAGGTAAAGTGGGTCAAATATAGAAAAAATAAAGTTAAGCCGGATTAAAAAACATTTGGATTTATATTTGTCATGTTGTATGGTTGGTCATGTGATGTGATTAGGGATGATTGGGATGTTGATGTATTTGAGGTTAATCTGTTCTATATATTAAGTTAAATAAATAAAAAATGTGACAGAGGATGTTTTTATGTGTATATTATTAGGTTATTATTAAGTTAAATAAAAAATGTGAGAGGATGTTTTTATGTGTATATTATTAGGTTAAAGTGTCGCAAGAGTTTTTTTAAGAAAAAGTGAGAAGATAAGGTTTTTTTTTTTAATAATTGACTTATTAGTGTGGTTAAAGTGTCATAAGAGTTTGTTTTTGGGAGAATAACGAGAAGATAATTTTTTTTTTTAATAATTGTGTTGTAGATAAAAAAATATAAAAATAGAATAAGAATCATAACATAGTGTAATATTTTCAAGATTCATATTTATCATACTAAACTAAATTTGGAAAATTTGGAATTAAAAATGAGTTGGTTACAGTTTATTTAATTAAAATAAAAGATTAAAATTCATTTGAAGGATTTATATAGAAATGTTATTTTTTTAATTTAAAAATATTTAATCATTTGAAGGGTTTATATAGAAATGTTTTTCTTAATTTAAAAATATTTAATCATGGTTAAATTCTTCTCAATCTAATCTATTTAATTAACAAAAAAAATTAAAATATCATAAGAAGACTTAGTGTGAAATAAGCTTAAAATACTAAAAAATATTTAAAGTATTTGTGTATGAGAGGAAAGGTGATTACTTCTTGAATTGGTTTTCCTCTAATAAAAAGACTTGGCACATGTTTCATAAGTCAAATTGGTTTAAGTGGACATTAATAGAATACTGCATCTTTTATTATTAAAATAGCTCATCACATGTTTTACAAGTGTTTCATAAGTCGATTGTTGGTACCAACATGTTTATATATAAAAAGGGAATAGGAAAAGGAACAGGAGCGCGCAGGTTTCATGGCAGCACACATTTCAAATTCTCTTTAGGCGGGAAACTCTAGAGGAGCGCAACCCATGGATTCTGCACTATTTGTTCAGAAGGGTTCTAGTTAACATTGTAGCGAGTATGGAGGGCTTGGATTTCCGTTTTTTTTTTAGATAGAGACTCTTTCTAACCTTCCATTGTTTTAGCGTTTTTTCTGTCCCTTATTCTTGTTTAGCCCACTCGGTTTTCTTAGCATTATCCTGATCTGATAGGCTTACATAATTGTTTTAATTCGAATGTAAGTATATGTCTTTTCAAAGCTTCACAATATTGTCAATCACTGGATTGTTACCTTCCTAGAGCACCACATCACACTCTGATCTATGTTTTTTTTGTCCCATTGTGGGGTCATTAAGGTTTGGTGGTTAGTTTGTTATGGATGTTGAGGCCAGCTATCCCTCGGGAGGTGAAGCTGGGGATCCTTGGGATCACCCTAGCTTCATCTCAACGGTTGATGTTATTTTCAATAATCGTCTTAATAACTCCCTTATTAATGCTTCTTCTACCGCTCCACCAACCTTTATGTCGACTTCTAACCCTTCACCCTTCACTGTTCCAAAGCATTCCTCACAACCTGTTACTTCTTGTGCTTTGGTTCAAAAGGAATCTTTGCAGGTTTTTGGTAAATCATCAAGGGATGAGTGTGACCAGGGTCTAGCCATAAAGGAAAGCTCGCACAAAACTATTCCAAAAGTTGCACCTGGGTCTTTTGAACGAAACGCGAACCAGAAAAAGGTTTCCTCGGAGGAACCTGAAAGTGGAGTTGTGGGGAAGAGACACTCAACGAAGATGTCTTTGAGAGTGTGGAAGCCAAAAATATCCAAGCACTCTATGGTTCTAGGGATGGATATTGGGCTTGAAGAGTCTTTCTCTCTCTCCATGTATGCGCTGGTCGGTAGACTATCTTATCGCTTATACTGTAAAATATCGGTATCGGAGTGGATGAAGGCCACTTGGGAACCTATTCTGGGTTACTCATTGGTGCTCCTTACTCTATCGAGGGGTTAGTCTAGATTTGTGTTTAAATCCCCAGAAGATTCAACAACGATCCTAGAAAATTTCTGGGTATTTGAAGGTGACAACCTTATGTTGAAGCAGTGGAGATTAAAATTTGATCCGACAACTGAATATTTCAGTTTTCGGCACCTATGGGTCTTACTACCTGGTCTGCCTTTAAAGTTGCGGAACAAAAAATCCTTGGAGGCTATAGGAAATGTGTTGGGTCGCTACATTAAGTTAGACGAGGAAGCTCTTCTATCTAGCGATCGTCGTATGGAAAATATACTTGTGGAAGTGGATGTGCATGGTGGTCTACTGGATAATTTCGAGATAGAATGGCGTGACATGGTTATAGCTCAGAGGCTAGACTACCTTGGGGTATCRTTCCACTGCACCTGTTGTAGACAGACTGGTCACCTCAAAAAGGACTGTCGTCTTCCTTTTGGTGTTTCACACTGTTGAGTCACACTTGGAGGATACTATTACCAATGGCTATCCCATGGAGGTGGAAACGCTGGAGCAGGGTTACTACCCGGGTGCATGGGATTTGGACGACTCACTTTCCTCGCCATCAAACTTTGTGGGTAAGTTGTGTCATTACGTCCCTTCTCTTTATTGTTCATTAACTGTGTGGGAAAGAGATCACCTCGACTCTGTTTTTTCTATGGATACCAAGTAAACTGGGGTGATGAATATTTCTGAGACTCGAGTTAGTGAGTCGGAGGCCCACACTTCTCACACAGAGCCGTTTATTTCTCCTTTGGCACATAGTAATGAAGAGATTTGGATTCACCCTACACTTAATGTTTCTCCGAATCAACCTATCCTTGTTCAAACTGACCCATTTTTGTCGGAAGGCTCACCCCTTCTCCCGGGTTATGGAGAACCTGAAGTTAGTACACACTCCTTGGACATAATGCTTTTTTATTTAGTTTCGTCCTATAGGGAGGCAAACAACTATGTTCCCATCTCGACTTTTTTATCCTGACCTCACAACTTGTGGAAACTTTAATTTGTATCCCGATCCTCGAAATGCCTCCCCACCGTCGATTTCTCTCCGATAAGATCTGATGGTCGTGTCTTAATATTTTTGGTCTGATGGCTGATATTTCTCTCACTTAGATCTTACAGATGAAAATTGAATATGTTCGCCTGCCAATATTTCAAACCCAAAAAGGGTTGCACTTGGACGTGATGCAGGAGCATCATAAGCAAGCCAAAAAAGCAAGCGCAAAAGGGGAGGACAGTTGGATATGCACCAACACACATTTTGAAGGCATTTTGAATTTGAAAAGATGAAACATTAAAGTAATAGATGGAGGGACGTAATTTCCCTTAAATTTTTTTGGGATTGTAACACAGATCTTGAGCGTAGCTCTCATCTGTTGGTTGGAGGCATTTATTGTATTAAATGTAAAGTAGTTGTAGCTTTTATTTCGATTAGATAACTTAGAGTGTAGGAGGGAAAACTCTAGAAATCTCCCTCGCATGTATTGTATTGGATCATTATCATTATTCTCTTTGTAAGAATTAGAAAGAGTTGAGAGCAAGAGAATAGGAGAACAGAGCAGAATATAGGTTGTAGAATATTGTATAAGCAGATAGCAGTTGCTATTGAACCCATGTAAAGATGCACTTGGATTAATATAAGAAAGCTTTGATCCAAATTCATGGTGTTTATGAATTCTATTTACATCTGTTGAATGGTATGTTTATAGTTTTCTTATATGCTCTATTATGCATTTGTTTCAATGTTGTGTGTGTATGTATGATTTCATGATTAAATGTATGAAGTCTTGGAGAGGGAGAGAATGAGTTTCAATTGTTTCTTGTCCTGAGAATTCTTGCAAGGAGTGCATTGAAAGTCCGCAAAGTGTGCGTTGATAGGTTCTGAGTTTTACCTCAGACAAGTTCAGGAGAGATACCATTGTTCTCATACCAGCGGAAGTGCGAGTATAGCACAGAGTCGTGCAAGGAGTGCGCAAGCAGGTTGAAGTCTTATACTTTTCCAACCCAAGAAAGGGGTTGAAGTATTTCTGTTGCAAGGAGTGCTTAGAAGAGGAAGACATCAGATAATTAGAGGTTGTCGTGAGTGCCACAAGGAGTGCGTGCAAAGAACCCTTGGATAGAGGTTTCGAAGAGTTCGAAGGAAGACAAGGTTGAAGTCACCTCGCAGAATCAAGTTCAGGAGAAAGAATGCCAAGTTATTTGGCCAGGAGTTATCAAGAAATTGAACGGACGGTGGAATTTCTCGAAGGGAGGAATACCGAAATTTTGTGAGTCGTTGGATCTAGTAGGTTAGTGAAAAGGATAAGGATTTTTAGCACTTATTCTTGCAAGGGAATGTTTTTCCTTTGAATTTGGTCATTGGGTGACCAAATGTGAGAAAAGGGGTTTAAAAAACCCACCATATGCATTTTTATCCAAAGTCGGGGCACGATTATGCAAAGGCGCACACATACCTGGTCGATGAAAAGACATTAAACATAGGCTCAGTCTCAGTTGTCAGATCCATCAGATAAATTAGATCGACGACCATTGGATGATCGAGATTATAGAGTTGCACAAAGTTTAGCATCAGACCAAGGCCCGAAATTGTGAGATCTGGGTTGTTCATTTCAGAGGGACATGTGGTGCACGATCAGCATAGTCATGATTTCACGAATCGGGAGGTTGAGAGTTGATCACATCAGAGACTCCTGAAACGTGAAATTGCGAAAAGATCACAGTCGTTGATCAAAGGAAAAAGCTGGACCATTGGATCAACTTTTCATGATTTCGTGAGTCGAGAAAGTAAGAAGGTAGAGTCTTGAAGACTCGCAAAATGAAAAGTCGTGAAATGATCTTAGTCATACAACTAGGGGAGCATGTGGAAGTAGATAATGCAAAATCATGATTTTGCATATTGGAAGTTCGAGCATGGAGCACAGCGCAAAATCTCGACACGTGAAATTGCAAAGCGCTCAAAGTTTGGGCCCATGATCATAACCCGCGGCCCTATGGTGTGAGGGTCTAGGAAGAGATTAACATCTGTCGCGTAGAGCTGGTGACATGGGGTATTCGGGGAAGCAATCTTGGCTGTCAATTTTAGAGCAAATTTGACCATCGATCTAGATGGGTCGTTTTTGCGATTTCGGGCATCAGGATTTTTGAAATCAAGGGGAGTGCAAACTCCCGAAATGAAAAGCCCTAAATTTTTATAGGGGATAAGCACATGGTTATGGACCGAGGTCATGTGGAACGATGGATAAGAGCTATGCCAAGGGATGAAAGTGCCTGTTTTGATTGTAGAAGGAGCAACAGGGCTCGAGGCATCGAGATTAATTCGACAAAGTCATGGACACTGCCTAGAGAATTCATGGATGTTAGGGTTCATCCTTTTCCCAATGAAGACAATTAATGAAAGTGGGGGATGGTGGTTGAAACCTCGTTTCATCACATAAATGGAAAGCATGAAAGGATGGCCGTGGTGGCTAGCTGACAACCCATAACTCCTCTGTAAATGGGTTTTCCTATAAATCCCATACTGTTTTAATTTCGCATCTGACAGAGGAAGACAAGTGCATCCTGACAACAGAAGGAGGAGACACAAAGATTTGAATGCAGTGGTTCGTTCGTGTCGCCAGGGGCCATTAGCAGTTCTAAGTATATATACTCAGTTTTTATATTTTGTAAGGGCCAATGGTTGAGCTAGGATCCCGTATTGTAAAGTGTTGAGGAAGCACGAGTTCCTCTGGTTATGCATCTGTATTTGAGACTTCTTTTTTAATGAAAGTCAAMTTCTTTCTGTATCTCTGTAAACAACTGTGTTAAAACACTCAAAATTGGAGGATCCAGTCGAGGATAGTTATGTTGTTGTGATGTAGGTTTGATCACTGCAATATTTTCACYAGTTTTAATCAGTTTCYCGTGTTATCTTTTCTCTCTTACACTAAGTAGCTCGGAATTGGAGGATCCAATCGAGTTGTTACAGTAGCATTGTGATGTAGGTTTGATCATCGTGTTTTTATAACTGTGTCATTTAGGCATATCTCAGTGTCTGAAACTTCGGGTCCAAGAAGATCTTGTTCTTGAAGCTTTTCTTCCTTAGGCTACTGGAAGACCGGATGTCCATAGTAGACTCTTACATTTTCTCAACAAGTCTTCCCTCTTCTCATTTTAAACTTAACTTCCTGACTGGAGTTAGATCAAGACCTCATTTGCTTATGCTTTGCCTTGTCTGCGATTCTGAGTTAAAGTGATATTCTCTTGGGTCTGCGCCCATTCGACCACCCTTATTTATTCATTGTGACATATAAAACTGATGGGTATCAGGCTTACCTCTACTGCAATCCAGAGGTGATTTTTGGTGCTAACATTTTTGGCACCATTGTTGGGGACAAAATTGAAGATTTTCCCTGGGTAGAACGACAATGTTTACTAGTTCTGAAGGTGCATCAGAACTTATTACTTCAAAGATTGCAATTGTGCACCTGGCGACTCCACTATGGTGACTCCACTATTTCCACTTCACTGTTTTAGTTGTGGCTACTTTTAACACACTTGAAAGCTGACCCAGAGGAGCTTTCTCGAGAAGGTTTTTTAGCAGCTTCTTTCTCAGCTTGAGAAGTTCTCTAGGGGAACGAAAACATTAGGATCTGGCCTTTGATGGTGAAAAAATACCAGACAAATTCAAAGTTGCGCATCATTCACCTATTGACTCCATGATTAAAGGATCGATCGACGACTCCACTGGTTCGAAATGGACAAAATCCTGGCTTGAAGGTTTGCTCCTTTAAATTTTTCTATTGTTCCTGGTTTTCCTAATGTTGTCCCTACTGTGGATGAATGGGGTGATTATTTGCCCATATTTAGAGGGCATGTAGAGGACAACCCTGCTCAGCATCTCTGTGAGTTTCATGAACTCGTGCATAAATGGGATATACATCACGAGGATGTATTATTAAAAATGTTCATGTTCTCATTAGCAGGGGATGCTTGTGAATGGTATCATTCTTTACCCCCTACTAGCATCTCCTCCCTGAGAGAGTTTCATGCAGCCTTCAATAGACACTGTCAAAGGCATTATTCCTCTGAGTTAATATGTCATAATTTTTGTGAGGAATATTAAGGCCATGATCAAGATGTGGCTATGTCTTATGAAAGCTGCGAGGATGAGGACCATGAAGAGGAGGATGCTCTGGGAAAGTTGATAGAGCTAGTAGAATATCTCTTTGTAGAGATAGAAGAGTTGAAGGAAGATCATGATTGTTGCCTTTTTGAAGAAAATACAGAGGATTTTCCAGTTCTTAAAGATGTTGTTCTTGGCGGACCTACTGATGAGGGTAGTATTCAAGATTCCATGGTGGTAGAGACATTAGTTTCTTCCCCTCATAATCTTGTTGTCTCGGTTTTAAAGGAACGATCCATTGTGGAGGAGGATTCTTATCTTTTTCTTCACGAGATTTCCCATGATGTGTTCACATTTGGGACTGAAAGGAAGGATCGGGAGGTCGTTCCACTTTGGCCTATTGTCCCTAGCTTTGAGGATTATTCAGACGAAGAGCAGTAGAGCCCCACATCACAGTTCACCGACCAGAGAAGCGACCAACCTGTATATGACAGTTATGAATCAAGTTTTGAGTTGGATGTTCAGGATTTCCAAGAACATATTGTTGGTACTTTTCCTTTGTTCATTAAGCAAGATTATCTTGAGGAAATTTGTTAGAATATGAAATATTGTGCTCGTTTTACCATTGACAATACCCTTGTCACCCAGCCATAGGTCGAAGCCACCCTCTGAGCACCTTGACCTTGACAGAAAAAAGAATCCTGGTAGCAATCCAATAGCCAAGATAGGCTAATGCACCAAGCAAGAAGTAACCAAGTTGATCAGATAGTCCCATCCAAGAATTGGCGCAACACCTTCCCTAGGACTTGCACACAAAACTGTTGGACTGCAGTGCACAGAAGTTTCTCTCTACAATTTTGAGAAGTGTGTCAAATGAGATACTGACGCCCTGTATTTATAGTGATTCTGACAGACTTACTGGGGCCGACTTCTCCTTCTGGGTATTAATTAATTCATATTAATTATATTTCTACAGCCGACATCTTGTCTAGGGTTTTCCTTCATTTCTTTGCTTCCTTACAAAACATTTTAATCTCGTCATAGGTCACAATAGAGGTTCATACCTCCCGAAGCTACCATAATATCAACACTCCCTCCTAGCTAGGGAGGTATGGTATTGAGAACAAACAGACCATTCAATTGGTAGTATCATGAGCACTGTCATTATTATCCAACTGGATAATCTCTTATGACAATTGGTACAATATCAATTGATAGAACACACCTGTGTTTATCCATGGTAGTACGCAACTACTCAAACCGTGACACATAGTCACAAACAACGGAACAAATCCACCACAGTAGTATATCTCTACTGTCTGGAGACAGGTAGTCTCCATAACAATCATCCGATGCCAACCTGCACAGAAATTTTTTGTTAAAGATAAACTGAATCACCCGGGCCAATATTTCACTCACTTCTGTGAGATATGAAAGAATATATACCCTCAGAGTAGAACAATGAGATATCTGGACTATTCTTCACAAGAAAGGAAGAATAATTGTCTTGTCTTCTGAACTTGGACCATTCCCCACCCTGGGCCATTCTTCCTACACTAATAAAAGTGCACCCTGGAGAGAATGTATAAACCCTAAGGAATGCATGTCCCTGATTGCTGAGCCTGGACCATTCCCCACTCTGGGCCATTCCTCCTACACTAATCAAAGTGCACCCTAGAGAGAATGTATAAACCCTAAGGAATGACTGTCCAGACCATTTCCTCTGTTAACCACAAGAGGAAAAGATTGTCCTG
>SNQJ01S0188108.1:0-25453 GCA_010110895.2 Picea sitchensis | reverse complement strand
AAACCTAGCATTACCAGTGATGAAGTTATGGCAGGATCAAAACAAAGAGCCTAATCATGTAACCAGGAGAATTAACCAGCTAATCGAAGTTCAACAACATAGAGTGGAAGTTGATGATAAAATGAAAAAGTACCAGGATGAGATGAAATCTTTGTTCGATATCAAGGCAAAAGATAGGGAATTCCTTCCAGGTGACTTGGTACTAAGATGGAATGCAAGAAAAGAGGAAGCCGCGAAACATGGTAAATTTGACCACCTCTGGTATGGGCCATTCAGGGTCTCTGCCCCAGAGGGGACGAATTCCTTCCTGTTGTAGAACATTGACGGAGAAGTCCTCAGCGCCCCTGTCAACAGGCGATATTTGAAACATTACATGACATAACAGTTGTTAAAAATAAAATAAAAATCGTCGTAAATAAATAAATTTCATGTTTTGTACATACGTATATTTTCATTTGAACATTTACTTTTAATTTTCGGTTTTTTGTTCCTAAACTCTCGACACATTTCCAATAAGATTCGCATTTTCTTTTTACAGGATACCAGCTGTAGATGAAACTAGCAGGAAAATTAATTTACAGGTCAGTGTCAGAAATAGAGCGGCATAAAACAGGTGATACCTAAAATAGTTTCGTATTGCGCAAAGAAAGTGAAATAAAAAGGTAAAAAGAAACTTTCTCAAAAATATATGTTATGAAAGACTGTTAAGGGAAATCAAGGTAACATCTTTCAAACTACAATACAAATTGTTAGACAGCAGGATCATTGCTTGGTTTGGTAATTTTTGTTTTAAAATAAATTGAATGATACACTTAATCAAAAATGGTCAGTCGAAATAAACTATCCCCGAAGTTATCTACAAGAGTCAGTCTCGAGTTGTTTCGACCTCCATATTTTCAGTCAACAAATCGCTACCTGGCCCCATGTCTGTCTCCGGGTCTAACTTTTGACCAGTCCCCATCCTTTCGTTCCATCACAAAGGGATAAAAGTATTTTGTTTTAAACCTCGGGAGTTTCGAAACAAATCTTGATAGGAAAGCAGGTCTTCACAACTACTCGATCTCCTGCTAAGCGAAGGAACGTTTAGAGCGATCTTAACTTTCTTAGGTTTTTCAATAGCGTCGGAAGAATCAAAGCTTGCTCAAACGAGATGCCCCTTAAAAAAATTAATTTCCTTTTTTCCCTAAGAATGAAGGTGTTTTGAAGGTCAAGGGAAGCTTGGTACCAAGTAATTAAAATGAGTTGACAGACCTCTGATGAAAAATATTACACAGATATCAGCCCTGATACAAACTGATTGCCCCCATCTTCATTCTCAAAAAGTAAATTATAAGACAGGTGGTCAAAGGAAATTCAGAAATGACTGCCCCCACCTAGTCCAGGAAGACGATGAAAGGAAATTCAGAAATGATTGCCCTCGTCTCAGCATTTAAATGAATAAATATTTTCCGAAGTGGTGAAAGGAAATTCGGTGAAAAGGGCCAGACAACTTCACCGGGGTACTGAACAGGCTCACTGGCAGTGAAGCAATGTTTGAGATATCTGTAAGGCTATTACACATGAATATCACTCTACTCTGATAACCAATGCTTTCTAAAAACCTGATCCACACCCCAAATTCAGACGGGACTTCCCGATTTAAAAATATATAATCTCATTCTTTGATGCAAGTTGAGAATCACAAGATCTGTTGAATCTCCTAGGGTCGTTTTGAATGTCTTAAAACATACCCAAAGTTAGTAGTGGGAAAGGGAAAATTGTAAAAGGGACTACAACTGTGTTTAGAAAGAGTATCTGATTTTGAAAAACCTCTCGAGGTAAAGAGCGGAGTCTTTCCCCCCCTTCGATCCTTTTTCCTTGGAATCGTTCTGACTATTTGAGATTTTGACTCCATTTACCCAATATTTGGCACGTGGTCTACTGTTCTTCCCGCCTCACAGGAAGGCGGGATCCCTAGTTGGAGCCTATGTTGGAGCCGCCCTGGTTTTTTATTTTTACCCTTCACAATTTTCAATTTTTGGTACTTGGAATCTAAAGATGGTCTTTTGATTTTTCTCCTGAGACTTTGAAAACTCTGCAACCTTATTACATAAGCAGTGATTCTTTTCTACTCTCGAAACAAATCCACTTTCATAAGAATGTCACTCTTTTTGTTTTACTTCGGGATCTCGCAAGTCGGACTACTATAACTCATGAATTCACACGTCCCGAGTCACGAAACGACGAAGTCGTTTTAAATTTTCACTCAATATAGTAACCAGGGTCAAATCTTTTAACTCAGTGATTTTCGCCAAATTCGTTTTTTTATTTTTACAGCTCCGAGAGCCGAGAACACGAGGTTCTTTCGGGCTAACCCTAGTCAAGGATTGTGGGAAAAAAGGCTAACCATGGTTAATCTGTTTTCAGCGTTTCGCCACTCGGCACTATCTTTTAAAAAGTTACGGTGTCTAAAACCCCGACTCACGAAGTCGCGACGTAATTATAGCATGATTAATTAATTGCCTAATCTAATATTTTCTTCCCTTTAATTGAGTCTTAATTATCGCCATCTCGCGGTTTCGTGACTCGGCATACTAATCTCCCAGAAACTTGTCTTCGAAGTTCCGAGTCGTGATATGGCGAATAAATTGATTATAAAATTAATGATGCTCCAAATCGCGATTACTGTTAATTAAGCCAAAATCGGTCCTCGCAGTCTCGCGAGTTGAAGACTCAAAATGTTAAAAGAAAATCCACGATGCAGCGAACAACGAGAAATTTATTAACATTGCTAAGTTTTGATAATTTAAAATAAATCAAGATATGTCCCGCGCATCGAGACTTGCACAATTTCCGAGGTAGCTATTTGCTCTCCATACTCCGACTGACTGTCATACTGCCAAAATTTATGACATTAATGGGAAGATAAGGTAAATCTATGTGTAAGATCGGATTTTCATGGAACAAGTTTATTTCTAATTTCGAATTGACAGGTTTGTTTTGAAAGGTACCGTTTTTTCAAATATATGCAAGAGCTACGTTTCATTATGCATTTTTCATAGCACGTGGAGCTCATTCGTTTCTGAGTTAACTACTTTCTCCATGTATACATAGCTCTATCGAAGGAGAGTGAAAACACAAACTGCGGCCATGGCTCCGCGGAAAGCAGCAAAGGCGAATGTCGAAGTCGCGGGACAGGGCCCAGACAATGTCGCCGATACTTCACCCTGAAGTGTCGAATCAATCCCCGACTGGTCATTTGTGTCAAATGTTCTGCAAGCAGAATTGGTAGATTACTCAGACGACTCCGACGAACTCAAAAGGGATGATCTACACACCAAGTACAAGATAATCATCCAATCCGGGATGCACAGAGTAGCAACCAGGCCACGGTTGCTTCCGTATTACGACATGATCTGGTGGACGTTGGACCACGTAGACTTACCTACCAGGACGATCATGAACAGCCAGCGATTTACTGTCGGGACTTTTAGGCCCGAGCATCTACAAACCATGTACAAGCTACCTTCGACGTCTGAATATACATATGGTTCCGAGTTCCTGGAGGAATTCAAAGAGAAAGAGTGCACCCAGTACGACAAAACCATGCCCGGTTTGATCAAAGATTGGGTTTCGCGCTCCGCGAAATTCAGAGCAAATGACCAGGGTGTTCATTCTATCGCTTCTTTGGAGCCACAGTATAAATATGTGGCCATGATGACATGTCGGCTATTTGGGAGGGAAGACACATCGCATTTCTACATCGTGTGGGTGCCTCTCATGTTTCGGGTCGCAGAAGGTTGCTCGTTTAATTGGGCAAAGATGCTCTCAGACAGTTTGTCCAACAGGGTCACAGAGTATCGGGAGCAGAAGGCAAGTGGTAAACCATCCTTGTTTTTCATGTCAGCATATATCATGGACGTGGTATGTTCCATGACACCATTCCCCTTGATGAGTTGGGCTTTGAATCCAGCCCAAGAAAAACTCGTGCATGAGTATCATGACAAACTATGGGAGAATAAAGCAGAAAAGTTCACATATGAGATTTTTAATTGGGTGATGGTGCCCCTGCATATCGCCATTTTTGGGCACCCACCACCTCGCGTCTTAGACAACATTGCAATAGGTCTGAGTGGCATAGCAGATTGGTATGTGGAGGCAGAGTTTTTGTATTTCAGAGTTTTCGGGGCTTTTGTTCCCCCTCATGCGCTGCCCTTGTTCATCCCCGACAAGCTGGCTTGTCGAGAGATCGCCTGGAAAATGGTAATTGGAGGGGTGAGCAAAGAACTCAAGGGTTACTCAAAGAAGGTATGGCTTTATTTTCCCATTCGGCTAAATTCCTATTCTTTATTAGATTTCGGGCATGCCAAAGCCGAGGCTGCTGCCCTGGAGGACCTAAGTTTGGTCTCCATCGAAGCTAAGAAACATGATCCACAGAGGGTTGTGAGCAACCATTTGGCTCATTGTGGGCTCAAGAGATTTGAGCATGAAAATTCACCCTCGGACGACGTTTTCCGAGGGGCGAGATCTTATGAAGAAGTGTTAGCCCAGATCCAATCATTAGCTCCCGAAGACACAGCGTCTGTATTAAAATTCCAGGAACATAGACGAAGATGTCTCCCCGCAGTGTTGGGAGGTTCGGCTACTTCCGAGACAAAACAGAAGGATGTTGAAGATTCTCAGGACGCAATTTCTAACCTTGGAAAACACTAGGAAGGTGAACAAACGAAGAATACCGAAGCAGAAGAGAATACTCCGGACCCGCCAAGGGAACAAAGTTCGGAGGCTGAAGTAAAAAATCCAGGCCCACCAAATGAACAAAAGTTGGAGACTGAAACAGAGGCTCTAGGTACGCCAAAGAAGAAGAATCTCGTCAGTACTCCAAGAGATTCGGAAAAACAAATAGGAGAGCCCATCACCTCGGTCACACCCTTGCAGTCGGCATAGGGAAATGTCGGCGAGGGATGGATATTTGATGAAGAACTGAGGCCCATAAGAGCAGAGGAACTCCCTCCAAATGAGTTATTTTTTGATAAAAAGAGGAAGGCGGAAAAGAGAGTTCTATCAAGAGGGAGAGTCCACTGCAAAAAAATATAAAATCATGACCGATAGAAAAAATAAGAAAAGTGACCAACTCGCCACTGAAATCGCGGGAACGTTGGGGGCATATGCTCAGCAAATCAATTCCCAGTTGGGATTTTGAATAACCAACTAAAAAGGAAAAATCTCTTAATCAGGACCCTCAAGGCTAGATTGGCTACAGCCTCAGAGAATGCTAAAGGTCAGGCGAGCATGGAGATAGAACAGGCCAGAGTGGCCGACAAAAACGAAATAGAAATGATCAAGACCAAGCTTGAGCAAGCACAGTTGGTGGTCCAATATGGTAGAGGGCAGGTGAGCCAACAGAGAAATATGATTGAACAGTGGCAGGCTCGGGCAGAAATCGTCGAGAGCAGAGAAATAGACATCAGCATATTTAAATCTCGAGCCAGCGAGATTCGGAGCAAAATATTTTTGGCACAGTAGAATTTGCTTGCCAGGATAGGAGAGATCTGGGAGAACTGTCTGTTGGTGAATCAGGTGTCCAAGAACCTGACTACCAGGGAAAGGGAGGCCGAAGTGGCTCAGGTCGATTTCCAGGACGCGGTAATCGCCACAAATAACAGGGTTTCGGCAGGTGCTCCTGGGATTTCCATCCCTGAACAAACCAGAGGCAATATTCTATTGAAAGATTGGGAGCATAACATTGCCCTGGGAAAGGAACAAGTCCAAAAGGTAACCCACTCTTTACAAGAAGCTTTTAACTCCATAGATGGCGAGCTATTGGATATTGACAGCCGAGGCGATGCAGAAGCATTGATGCAAATAAATGTGGAACAAATATCACTCGATCTGAAGGAAAAGGATGAGAGAGATTCGGTCGACATCTCTCAGATGGATACGGTGGACATGGCCAAAGTTGATAAGCACATGATCAAACCCAGCGCGCAACTAAGTGCCCTTGACATCGTCGATGCACAAATGGGGGACAAGCTGCAACAGTTAGCCCGAGAATGTTACTTCGTCGAGGCCAGCTATCAAGCGGAACCTTCGCTGCTCGTATCTGAGTTTGTGGAAAGATGTATCGCCTGCACTGAATCCACACGAAGACGAGCACCTGGCACCAAGTAAAGATAGAGTAGGAGAAAGGGAGCAATTGCGCTCCTCTCGGTTGTAACCGAATTTGTGCAACCGTTGAGATTCTAACTGATCTGTAAAATTGTATAAATATATCACAGAAAGAAATAAACAAGGCTGGACCCTTTTTGTGTTGATTGTAATAGAATTTTTGATTCGAGAAGTTAATATAAGAAAATCTGGAGATTCTCGATTCCATCAAGACTGTGTTACAAGTTTGTTTCTTCGTATTTCATGTTTCATTTCATTTCATTATTCATAATTGATGTGCTTCGTTATACTTTAGTACGACCACTACTATAACGAAAGGATTTCGGTTTTC
Source organism: Picea sitchensis (assembly GCA_010110895.2). NCBI lineage: Eukaryota > Viridiplantae > Streptophyta > Pinopsida > Pinales > Pinaceae > Picea > Picea sitchensis. The sequence continues at coordinate 18,975 of SNQJ01S0188108.1, read as the reverse complement.
TGTAATTGTTTATTGTCTTTCCTCTACACCAGCTATCAGCAGGTGTAAGACCAATCTGCACTTTCAGAATTCTATATATATTCTTTTCTATGTCAGTTATTTCCTTACTAATTTCCTCTTTTGTTTATATGTGAGTTTTCTCTTTGACAGGAACCTTGTGTTATATACAGCTAAATGTTTTTCTCTCACCTCACACTTTTTATTAAAATATAATACAGTTACAGGAAAGAGCCTTCAATTTGCATTTCTATTTTATTCCTAAAACGTAAAATTCTCTTTCATTCGACCAAATCGAGACAGCATTTAATCTCTCTTTGAATCCTTTCCTACTCTTATGTTCCTCCATGACTGTCCCTGCACCAACACAGCCTAACATCGAACCCGGACTATCGAACCAAACGCATATTGCTTTAAACCTTTTTGACATAATCCTTAAAACTGCTAATAATCGGGACGAACTTGAGCATTCATGGGCAGCCATTGAACAAGATATAACTACTCAGGAACAGTTGGAAGCTAGAAAACGCCAACGTAGAAATCTTCCCTAGTTTCCTTTATCGAAGGTTGACGTTACCCTCTTACCCATCGTTCACCTACTTTCGGATGCCTTGACACTGCACTTTTAAGCCTTAAGTACAGACTCAGGAACAACAAGTTCCACAAAATCCTCTAGCACAACATTGATGAATGTCGCTCAAAACAATAATTGTTGGACGAGATTAAAGAAAAGGAGTCAGATTGTAACTCAGACTCTAATTCAGAATAGGGAAAGTGGATCATCGATGTAGAACCTAATGCTACCATCGCAAATGTAAATATCAAACCAGATGAGTTAGAGGAACTTCAGGAGGGGGAGCACCTATTCCATTCACAGATGTGGGTGATGGGGACCCTGCTAGATTTCATTGTTGACATCGGGAGCTGAAAGAAATTGATATTAGCCAAGGTCATCAAAAGAATAAAGCTACCAACAATGCCACACCCCCAACCATACACCATCAAATGGTTGAGTCGGGGATAAGATGTTCGCATTAGCTAGCAATGTTGAATGTCCTACGACATCAAGCCCTTCAAAGATCAGGTATTATGTGATGTTTCCCCACTTGAATTTAGTGACGTTCTTTTAGGAAAACCATATATGTGGAAAATTCACATTGTTTATGAGTCTCATCCCCATAGTGTCATTCTTAGTTTGGGGGTTCATTTCTACAGGATACCAGAGGTAGTTCCAACTATTTCCATTTCATTGATCTCAGCAAAAAAATGTCACAAAGTAATCTCTAAGACCACAAATTTCTCCCTCTTCATGATCCGATCAAAAGGTGAGAAGAACGTCACTATGACCACCATATCGTTGGCCCAAGACCTTTCTATACAATAGAAGCAATTTGAAAATATTTTCTAGAGGACCATAGAGATATTTTTTCTTTACCTATGGGGGTTCCTATGCATTTCCAAGTCAAGCATTCCATTAAATTGGTGCTCGGTGCTCCCTTACCCAATGGTCCAATCTACAGGCACTCCATTCTAGAGAATGAGGAAATGAAGCATCAAATTCATGAGCTCATCCAAAAGGGACACATTCGACTAATCTCCTCACCTTGTGGGAGCCCAATTGTGTTTATGCATAAGAAGGTTCCATGTGTTCAACATAGCTATAACATAGCTCTTCACAACTCTATTGGCCACTACCCTTTCCAAGTGTGCTTAGGGTTGTATCCATTCTCCCCCATTGATATATCTCTTCCTACAACATCTTCACTGTCAGAGTCCTCCTACACTCAGACCAAAGTAGATCGTGCAACCAAATTTGTTGAATAGATCTAGCACCTCCAACAACATGTTCATGACATCCTTCAAAAGGCCAATGCCAAGTAAAAATAGGATATCTACTTTAGTAAGGCAAGAAACTCACCAAGGTTCAGATTCAGCAAAATTTTCCCCATATCCAAAGGGAACTTCACACAATGGGGACCACTGCTTCTTAAGGGGGGAGGATTTATCCAGGTGAATCTTAGTGGCCATCCACCGTTTCCACTAAATCAATGTTTTTCAGCCTAGAGTTTTGATAAACCATTATATTCACCCTTTTGATGTTGTCATTAAGGAGGAATGTAATGTAATGTTATCTTCATTTTTTAATTACAACCATCATGTAATGATTTCCTGGTGGTCTTATGTACATGCCTACAATGTTAATTCAGTGGATCCTATCAAAACTCCATAGTTAATATCGCTTGGGATAGAATGGTACTAGGATGGGTGACCTCCCAAGAAGTCATGGTGTTTTACATGCCTATGGAATTTTGTAAGCTTAGACCAATTTATCCCACATGCCTCATGCAAATTATTCTCCTCTCACTCTATGTTAGGGACCTGTTATAGTACAAGTTGTAGGTTGGGAAAATCCCAACCCAACCACAAATAAAGTGCTACAACTTGGGAATCCTGCATCCAATGTCACCTCGATGTAGGTCTCGCACTTCAAGGGTGACTAGGTCACTCTAGGGAGGCGATCTCGGTGACCCTAGAGGGATTGATATGGAGATGTATATGGGTGGAATTGAAGCCCCTACAGGTCAATTCTAAGTGGGATGAAAGGTGGTAAAATATGCCTTGTAATTCAAGTAATTGTTTCCCCACGGGTATAGTACTTCTCTGGATGATTGTACCTGCCTGAGACACAAGAAAAGACACTTTGCAATGGTATATGATAGTTGGATCAAAAATTTAAGATTTTTGTCCCAAATTTGCATCATTAAATGAAAATTTATATCATCAAATAAAACATCTAAATCAACATACAAAGATCTAAACTAGTTAAGTAAATCAACATCAAAGTTAGCAATGAATATAGGTTGAAAGATGGCACTTAAGAAGCTAGAGAAAATGGTTGTTGTAAACCTATGTTTTATGCAGAAAATTGCAGCCTTATGGATGTATCATTCAGTGGAATGCAACAACAAAATAAACCATGAAAAGTTTCCAAGGACTAACCCAAACAATGTGCCCTAGTTAGTAGAGTTAGTGTACAAAATTTAGGAGCTGGTCTAGGGTTAGTTTAGGACTTATGAGAGTGTTAGTAGCTAGGGTTATGAAGACCTAATGACTGTAGGTTAAATTTTGTAACATAAATTAGAACATTGGGAGAAAGGGGGCACCCTAGTGGGGGAACACTCCTCCCAACGAGGCAAATCAACTTCAAGAAAGAAACCTTTCAAAAGACCAAGAATTGTTCTTCCCAAAACAATGATTTTATATCTCCAATGAAAAAAAGTATGACTAGTTCCTTTAATATTGGGTTAATGGAGTAAAATAAACAAAGAGATTATAGAAGCTACCTCCTTGGGGGTGTAAGCCTTGTTACTTCCCAAGGCAAGTTTCTCTAGGCTAGGGTGTAAGATAAGAGGGTGTATGCCCTTATACTTCTCTTACCAAACCCTTGTAAAATCAATGACATGAAGCATAACAATACTTGACTTGAATAAAATGATAGCATAATAGTAGAAAACCATACCAATATCAAGAGAAATGCCAAGATAATCCACCACAAGAGCTAGAAAACATCATCCAAGGATAGCTCTAGACTTTCATCAACCATTCACCAACAGATATCCATAAACAAATACACAAGAGATAAAAAGAGCCAAGTGTGGCGCAAATTTTAGACCAAGGCCTCTCACAAGAGGCAGTGTTATGATTGAAATGAGATCTTATGATCTCTATTTATACAAAATGTAGCTAAAATAATTTGTCCACAAATTAAGGGTAAACCACAAGATTAGGGGTCAACAACCCTAATATTTCCCCCTTAACAAATTAATATTAAACAATTCACTTAAAATTCCACCTTTTGCACAAAAAAACCCCTAATTTAGGAGGATGTCATCCCTTTAGGGGATGTTTTTCCACTTTGAGGAATTCGTTGGTGTTGGAGAAGCATGGGTAGGACTCCAAAGGGAAAATTTCAAGCATATAAGCACTCTGATCATGGTGAATACCTTTCTCCTCCTCAAACGTCCATGTGTCAAAAGAGTGGCATCTCACCACCATGCCCTAGCCCCAAAAGCATGACGTCAAGCTCAAAAATAGGATGTTTTTTCCCTCTTGGGAAAATCATTTGGCAAGTGAGGGTTGGGCTAGGTCCTCCAAGTCATCATCAAGGCCTTCTAAGTCTAATCTCTCTCATCCGGCATGCAAGCCCTTGGCATCCAACAGGTGGGATTGTAGCCCCATGGAATCCCAAGCTAGGCTTGTTCTCCCAAAATTGTCCACCAAATAGGTCCTGCAAAGACAAATGAGCACGACCTCCAAGGATTTCAAGTCATAACATCATGATAAGTGAATCCAATCAATAAATAATCCAACTAAGCATGTGCATTAAATATAACTATATCAAACAATTAATAGCTCAAAGACACTATGTGACTTGTCAAGCTTGAATATGGGAGGGTTGACGAGGTGTCATATTGGGTTGATCTTGCCCTAGGTCAAGGACAGATTCCAAGAGATCCCTCTCTAAGTCATGTAAAGTGGATGAAGTGGTTGGGGTCAAGACTCAATGGGCATAGGGCTCATGACATATATAAGGGGTCGTAGTGTCTCATTCATGGGTGCCTTTGTAGAGGGTGTGTGGTACCTTCGTCGACAATGCACTTTTTCCAAGCCCATTAATTTGCCTTTTATCTTTCTTTCTTTATTTTATTTCAATATAGCATAAGTAGAGGTTGAAGTTCACTACCCTGGTGTGGTGACCAGGTGGTGGCAATCTCACCCACAAACACCTAATGTAAATGAGAAGGTTGGCTTGTGATGAGACCCCCTTTCTCTCAACCATGCAACTGAGAGCCGTTGCCCTATTTTGGTGACCAGATGATGGTAATGTAATACCACTAGATATTCATGGACATGATAGGTCATCTCATGATGAGACCCCCTATCCTTCAACTAACCTTTTAAGCATTCTTTATTATATTACGGGTCCCCTTTATTCAAATATAAGTGTTTCATTGTTTTCTTGGGTGATCCCTGGGCAAAGCATCTAGAAGGTTTATACAAGGCTTTTATCTTTTACCCAACATCAACCCCTCTGGGCCTTTATCCACTTCTTCCCATAGAATGAGGGACAACCCCTTCTTGGGTCAATACACCCTAAAATCCCAAGAGATAAGGATATGGAGGGGAACAATAATGGAAAGTGGTAAGTATGGTCGGGAACGGTATGATGGCTCATTAAGGGAGTTCCCAGTAGCAAACCCATCCCCAAGGAAAACCACCTACTAGGGTACAATGTTAACCACCAAGGTAAATCAAGGAAAAAGGCATAATGTCCAACCATATATCATGAAATCTAGAGCAATCTAAGATAAAACATAATCAAATGGCTGAAAAATTGAAACGATTCTCACCATAATATTGACTTGTACCTCATGGAGCAAGGCCCGTTGCCTTCTAAAAGCTAGTTGGTGTGGTGGATGCCATCTACAAAACTGTGGCCATCTGTGGTGGTGAGTGGGTTTTCCATCTATGCAAAAGGGTATTGTTGGTCATGTAGTCTCTCGAAACTCCATATATGAAACCTGAGGGCCTCCTCACATAATATTCTTAGTTATTCACAAGATGGGGATAACATTTGGCTCCTACTTTGGGACATGTGTTTGTCGTAGAATGCATGAGAACTGCAACATCTCCTAGTAGACTTGTGCCTACAAATAAACATCAAATTGTCAAGTGCAGGATGGCCTAATCATCCTTGTTCTCATATGATCATAATAAAAAACCAACTAATCTAGAAATAGAAAATTTTGACATTTTTTCAAAAATTTATAAGCTAAGCATAAAATCAATATGCAAGTAGAGTAAAATGAAAATTAAATGCATATAAACTAATATGAGCAATCAAGATGAAAATGCAGGGAATCAAAATGACTTACCTACTTAATTGGGGCCTTTGGGCCCTGAAGATCGTGTATTGGATGATGTCAGGTAAAGTCATAAAACCAGTGCAACCATTTGATGATCTCATCAAAGTATTTCCCCCTATGCTTAATCATATAATACAAAAAATATAAGTCAAGAACATAGTAATCATGAGTATAAACACACATATAATCGATCATGAAATAAAACTCATGAATATGGGTGGGAGGGAGGAAATCATGTTGGAAAGAGAAACCATCAGCCTGATCATCCCACCTAAAAGTGTAGCCATAAGACTGATCAATACATTTATGAAGGGGGATACTATATGTATATGAAGGCTAATCTTCATCGGTGCATAAATATGCATTCCTTGTCGATAATTGAGAGGATATGAGAGATCGAAATAATGTTGCATGATCTCTTGGAGAAGAGGGTAAGAGGTAAGGAACAATCTCGTGTGCAGAAAAACATTGATTCTTCCTCTGCAAAACTCCATGGAAATATCCAATATGAAAATACTTTCTCTTTGAAAAATGAATATCTAACTGTTCTGAGGTAGCCACGTCCTGGTATTCCTCAAAATATGAGCGAAATGGTCGAAAGTCCTCATAAAAAAAATATGCATCCTTAAAAGGGTATGTACCAAAGGATGAATGAAGATCATGTTGCGACAAGTCATCCTCGAAAGGGCAGAACAAATATGTAACCATGTCTTCACTAGGTTGCCAAACATCTGAATCATACATGCATGGAGGCCAGCCCTGTGAAAATGACATTTCAACCCCTTCTTCTTGAGAGCTACCCTCAATGTCATAAATGGGATCTCTATCAATAATGAAGTAACCCACATCCCATCTACGTCTTCCAGCCTGTATGAAATCATCAATGTATTCGTCAACTATATCCGAGGGTTGTTCGATGAAATCATCTGCATCATAGGAGCTAATCACTTCCTCACAAGACTGGATAAATTCATTTTTTAAAAGAGAAAGCAGATAACAAAGTCTTTCTCGGGCCTTTTGTAAGATAAACTTCATTGAGATCATTTTGGAAGTTTTCTTCATTTCCACAATCATGGAACAAGGCATCATCAAACTTTTCAAAAGGATTATAACTTATTATGTTCTCTTCTTAATGTGTAGGAGTAGTAGAGGTTTGGATGTCCTCATCAAATGGAAGAGAAGATACTTCATCTTCATCATATGTCTCATCCGGATCTTCTTCATCAGGATCTTCTTCAATCTTTTCTTCATCTATTGTCTCATCATCGATTGGAAAACCTTCTCGACAAAGAGTCTGTTTGAGCTCTTGGAAAGCATCTTGCAAACTTTGAATAGCTGGTCGATATTTCCTGATAAATTCTTCAATGAGATTTGTAGAAGAAGGGATACTCTTTGGATCACATGAGTGTGCAAACCAATACTTTTGACTTGATTTCAGTAAAGACACAAAAAAATTCATCATCACATCTTCATGTAGCACCTTTAAGCTCGAAGCATACTTCATATAATTCATGACATGGGTGACTGCTAGAGCTCGATCGTCGTCAAATTTGGGGCAACTTTCCCTCCACTCCGGGGAGAAATGATTTGGATATCCAGGAATATCCTCAACATCAAAGGAGGGATAAACCTTATCGACTTCCCATGGTAAGTCTCATGAGGCCATGGTTCCATTACTTAGGGTAATACCTCAATGGAGTTGCCAAATGAGTTGAAGGTTCACCAAAGGATGGAAGAGGATAAGGGAAAAGTGGATTCTGGGAAGGTGGAATCACCAGATGAGCTTCAATATGAGCTCATCAAGGAAAAGAGAAATGAAATATCCCTTAGGTAGAGTCACCACGCAAGCTAAGGGAAAGGCTTTGGGATAGCTCACCAAATTTTCATTAGGGTAGGAAGAATATTCAAAATATTCCCCTGCAAGGACGTCAAAATTTTATAGTGCAAGTTGTAGGTTGGGGAAATCCTGACCCAACCACAAACCAAGTTCTACAACTTGGGAATCCTACACCCAATGTCACCTCGATGTAGGTCCCACACTTTAAGGGTGACTAGGTCACTCTGGGGAGGCAATCCTGATGACCCTAGGGGGATTGAGATGGAGATGGAGATGGATGAAATTGAATACCCTATAGGTCAAGTCTAAGTGGGAGGAAATTTGGAAAAATATGCATGCCCAACTAGATCATGCAAATACAAATGAGCACGCCCTCCAAGGATCTCAGGTCATAACACCATGATAAGTGAATCCAATCAATACATAAGCCATATAATCATGTGCATCAAACATCACTATATCAAACAATTAGCAGCTCAAAGACACTATGCGACTTGTCAAGCTTGAATATGGGAGGGTTGACGAGGTATCCTATTGGTTAGATCTTTCCCTAGGTCAAGGAGAGTTTCCAAGATATCCCTCTCTAATCCATGAAAAGTTGATTAAGTGGTTGGGGTCAAGACTCAATGGGCATAGGGATCATGACATATAAGGGGTCATAGTGTCTCATTCATGGGTGTCTTTGTAGAGGGTGTGTGGTACCTTTGTCCGCAATGCACTTTTTCCAAGCCCATTAATTTGCCTTTTATCTTTCTTTCTTTATCTTTGAATATAGAATAAGGAGAGGTTGAAGGTCACTGCCCTGGCATGGTGACGAGGTGGTGGAAATGTCACCTACAAACACCTAATGTAAATGAGAAGGTTGGCTTGTGATGAGACCCCCTTTCTCTCGACCATGCAATTGAGAGCCATTACCCTAGTTTGGTGACCAGATGATGGTAATGTCATACCACTAGATATTCATGGACGTGATAGTTCAGCTCGTGATGAGACCTCCTATCCTTCAACTAACCTTTTAATAATTCTTTATTATATTGTGGATCCCCTTTATTCAAATATAAGTGTTTCATTTCATTCTTGGGTGATCCTTGGGTGAATTATCTGGAAGGTTTATACAAGGCTTTTATCTTTTACCCAACATCAACCCCTCTGGGTTTTTAGCCCCTTCTTCCCATAGAATGAGGGACAACCCCTTCTTGGGTCAATACACCCTAAAATCCCAAGAGATAAGGAAATGGAGGGGAACAATGATGGAAAGTGGTAAGTATGATGGCTCATTAAGGGAGTTCCTAGTAACAAACTCATCCCCAAGGAAAACCACTTACTAGACCACAATGTCAACCACCAAAGGTGAAGCAGGGAAAAGGGTATAATTTCCATCATATATCATGAAATCTAGAGAAATATAAGATACAACATAATCAAATGGATTAAATATTGAAATGATTCTCACCATAATACTGAATTGTATCTCATGGAGCAAGGCCCACTGCCTTTCAAAAGCCAGTTGGTGTGGTGGATGACATCTGCAAAATTGTGACCATTTGTGGTGGTGAGTGGGTTTTCCATCTGTGAAAAAGGGTATTGTTGGTCATGTAGTCTCTTGGAACTCCATATATGAAACTTGAGGGCCTCGTGACATAATCCCCTTAGTTATCCACAAAATGGGGATAACATGGCCTAACCTCCCCAACCCCTCACATAGGTAGAATCATATGGTTTCTATGTAATAGAGGCTGACATTAGTAAATAAGGCATGTGTAATAATTTGAACAAATATAATGTAAGAAGACTTAATAAAATCTTACGCTTCTAGAAAGATCTTCCTCTAGAATGTTCTTTAGAAGATAGAATTAGTACATATATGAGTAGAAGGCATGGGATAGTCTTGTCTTGAGAATTATTGTAATAGATCTCTTCTCTACTAGAAGTTTCCCCCTCGAAGAGGCAAGTGAACTTGGATTTCTATCAATAAAGGTATCATTGTTGGTGTTGTTATTCTCTATATTTTGTTGTTTCGCTGGTATTTGCTCTAATATTTTTGTTTTTGCTTATTATAAAACACCTGGTACCTTACAGATGGTATGAGAGCACTTTCCTATGCAAAATTTGTGGGAAGTGTTTTTCCAGGGTAGAGACGTGTACTATCGACGTCTTTAAAGAAAAAAGATCTGTCATTTGGACGGAAAAACTGCGGGTGGGAAATACTACATGTAGGAAATACAGATGATTTCATAGGTTACTTGAAACAAATGTTTCACCTTGTTAGAAACCTCCATAACCCTTGTTGGTACCCCTTTGAGTAGTACCACATTATATAACGCATGTACACAACCATCACTCCCACGTATCGTCAGGTATATAAGGAGTCAAGTCTCCTCACTTGACTCTTGGCAATCAAGGCGTCCATCCAACCAAGCACTTCATTATACTTGTGTTCTTTATGACATATATATTTAATAGTTCTATACTTAGCCAATTATGCAACTGAGAACATGCGTTTGATATACGTCAATCGGCGCCATTAGTTTGGAAAGGTGAATAGATGGTGTCGATCGACGTATATCAACCACTTTTATAAAGTGGTTGTTGCTAGTTGACGGCCAACATGTCTTAGGGACAACCATTAATATATTAAGACATAATCAATGTATTAATTAAATATTACATTTATGTAATAATATATACTAATAATATATTAATATAATACATAAATATATTATATTAATATATATAAATTAATGGTCTGTTAATGTATTAATGTAATCTATTATTAAAATGTATAAATTAAAGTATTAATTTACATTAATGTATAATGTAAGTATTAATTGATTGATACAATTGATACATTATTACTAATGTATAAATTAAAGTACTAACTCATTAATGTAACATATTACACTATTAATACATTAATAATGTATTAAAACATTAAAGTAATATATTAATACATAGTATAAATAATATATATCTTCTCGTATTTGAATATATGGAAATCCTAAATGCATTATTAAAGTATTATACACCATTAAAATAATACATTAATAAAGTAGTAATACATAACAAAGTATTAATAATGTAATGTATTAATTAACATTAATGTATTAATTGATATATTAATAATGTAATGTATTAATTAATTTATACACAAAAAAACAAATACATTAATAAAATAGTGATACATTAACCTAACTAACATTAGTAATACATTGCCCAAAGGGGTTGGATCCAATGGTGGAAAGCGAGGAGTTTTTTCACCGTTGAGCAAGGTTCAATTCCCGTGATTTCCTAACTTGAAGCCATGGGGACACTTTGAGGTAGTGGTCGAACGTGTGGTTGCACCCAGATATATTATATTAAATGATATCGTGACCCGTGCACACATAAGTGGATCAAATCCCACCCCCGTGTCCTTCAATTTAAGCCCAAAGGGGTTGGATCCAATGGTGGAAAGCGAGGAGTTTTTCACCATTGGGCAAGGTTCAATTCCTATGAGGGCATAACCTGAAGCCATGGGGGCACCTTGAGGTAGTGGTCGAATGTGTGGTTTCACCCAGAGATATTATATTAAATGAGATCATGACCCGTGCACACATAAGTGGATCAAAGCGCACCCCCATGTCCTTCAATTTTTGAGCCCAAAGGGGTTGGATCCAATGGTGGAAAGCGAGGAGTTTTTCACCGTTGGGCAAGGTTCAATTCTCATGAGGGCCTAACTTAAAGCCATGGGGGCACCTTGAGGTAGTGGTCGAACGTGTGGTTGCATCCAGAGATATTATATTAAATGATATCGTGACTCGTGCACACATAAGTGGATCAAATCCCACCCCCATGTCCTTCAATTTTAAGTCCTCGAGGTGTAGGACAGTCGGTGATGGAGTGTGTTGTTAAGGCACTCTGTGATGTTAAAGTAACCGGTTTGAAACCCACGGGGACAAAAAATCCAGCCATGTTAAGGGTTTGTCTGGCTCAGGCCGGGTGCAATCCTTGGGTGATTTTGATGGCTTAGATACCCCTGAGTCATGGTTTCTTAGCCACAGGTTAGTCCCATAAGTCACGGACAAACTAATAAACAAAAAAAAAACATTAGTAATACATTATTAAAATGTAAAAAACAAATATTAATAAATTATTAAAGTAATASATTAATGCATTAAAGTAATAGTATTAATATTRATGTTTGAATAATATTAATACATTATATAGATTATTCCATTAAAGTAATACATTAATTCATATTAAAGTATTAATACATTTATTAAAAATGGTCATAGTTGACTATGCTTCACTATGGATTACCATAACCATGATTTCTTATGGTCATGAATATTAATGACATTAATACATTAATGTATACTACAGTCTATTAATTTAATACATTAATATATTTTTAATAAATATATTACTAAAGTATTATTACATTAAAACATTAATAAAGTATTAATACACTAATAAAATTATATATTAATAATATATTAATAAAGCATGAATACATTATTACATAAATATAAGGTATAAATTAAAGTATTAATGAATATTAATGTATAATGTAAATTATTAATCAATTGATACATTACTCATGTAATGTATTAATTAAATAAAACATTCATACAATGTTAAAGTATTAATACAATAATAAAATAATACCAGTGGAGTTAGCTAAGCACATCCATCCCTTCCTTTCATTCAGGAAAAGTTCCATAGGATTAGCTAAGCAAATATGTTCTGTAATGTATTAATTAAATAAAACATTCATACAATGTTAAAATATTAATACAATAATAAAATAATACATTATTAGAGTAATACTACAAAAAAAAATACATATTATACATTATTAAAGTATTAATACATTAAAAAATTAATAAATTATTAATACAACGATAAATTTATATTAATAAAGTAGTAATAGTAGTAATACATTTACCTTAATGATGTTAGTAATACATTGTTAAATTATTAATACAATAATATTTTAAAGTATAGATACATTAATTTATAATGTAATATGTTAAATTATTAATACAGTAATTGACAATGACCATGGTTGACTATGGTTGATCATGACTATGGTTAACTTTGGTAGACCTTGGTTGACTTTGGGAAGGAAACATTGACTATAGTTGATCATGGTTGTCCTTCACCATGGTTGACTGTGGTTGAACATGACCATGGTTGAGTGTGGTTGATCAAGTTTTGTTATGGTTAACCATGCCCATGGATCAAATTTGTTGACCATGTGGATCTGATTATGGTGGGTCATGTTGATTATGCTTAACCATAGTTTACTATGCCATTACTGCATTGCAATGTTAATCAGGTTTTGTTCATCACATTGTGACATCAGGTTTTGTTCGTCACATTGTGACATTAGATTTTGTTCGTCGCATGACATCGTAAGGTTATGGTCATCAAATTACAATGAAGGGTTTTTGTTTGTCACATTATGGTGTTGGAATAGGTTTGTCACACTCCAACAGTGGGTTATGTTCATCACATTGTGATGTTGGGAAATGTTTGTCTCATTTAAATGTTGGTGTATGTTTGTCACATTACCACATTCAGTTGTGTACATCACATCGTGACAATGGGTTTTGTTAGTCCCATTGAAAAATTTAGAAATGCCTATCACAATACAAAGTTACGATATGTGTATCACATTGGAATGCGAGGATATGTTTTTCACATAGCAACGAGAGGGCTATATTAGTCACAATGTGACATGCGTTTATGTTTGTCACATTGCGATGACATGACTATGTTAGTCACATTGTGAGGACAAGGATATGTTTGTCACATTCTGAAGTTACTATGTTTGGTAGATTGCAATGTTACTATGTTCGATACATTGCGGCATTTGGAAATGTTTGACACATTGTGACCTTGGGATATCTGCATTACAATGCAATGTGAGGCAATGTTCATCACATTGCGACGAATGTCACAATATGATGTCAAGGGTATGTGTGTCACAATGTGATGTCAGGGTATGTGTGTCACATAGGAATGTGAGGATATTTCATGTTCGTCACATTGCGAAGTTATTATTTTTGGTAGATTGCAACGTTACTATGTTCAATACATTGTGACATTTGGAAATGTTCGACACATTGTGACCTTGGGATATATGCGTTACAATGCAATGTAAGGCAATGTTTGTCACATTGTGACCATTGTCACAATGCGATGTCAAGGGTATGTGTGTCACAATGCCACGTCAAGGTATGTGTGTCACATAGGAACGTGAGGATATGTTTGTCACATTGTGATGACAGGGCTATGTTCATCACATTATGACGTTGCTATTTTTGGTAGATTGCAATGTGACTATGTTCGACACATTGCAAAGTCAAGATGTTTGTATTACCTTGTAACATGGGGAAATGTTCGTCACATTGTGAAGACAAGACGATGTGTGACACATTACGGCCTCTGTTGATTTTCATCACATCATGACATTATTATCCACATTATGATGACATGGCTATGTTCTTCAGATTGCAACGTCTGGAAATGTTTGTCACAATTCAACATCGGGATATGTGCATCACATTGAAACGTGAGGACGTGTCTGTCACATTGCAATGAAATGGATGTGTTTATCATGTTGCGATGTTCGTTTATGTTCATGACATTGCAACATCAGGGCTATGTTTGTCACATTGTGACATTACGATGTTTGGTAGATTGCAACATTACTATGCTCGACACATTGCGACGTTTGGAAATGTTTGTCACATTGTGATGTCAGGATATGTACATCACATTGCAACATGAGGAAATGTTCATCACATTGCGACAACGGGGAAATGTGTGACATATTGCAATTCTTGTTAACGTTCGTGATATTGTGACGTTATTGTTACTATCCACATTACGATGACATGGCTATGTTCATCACATTATGGCGTTAGTTTACGTTCGTAATGTTGTGACGTTACTATTTTAAGCAGTTTGTAACATTAATATGTTCGTCATAGTGCAACGTTGTTTGTCACTCTGCAACGTTACTAAATTTAAGACATTGCAACATTACTATGTTCATCATGTCATAACGTCTGGTTTTATTCATGAGATTGCAACATCGGGGAGTTTTCATCGCATGAGAAGGTTGGTTTGTGTTCGATATGTTACAAGATTGAATTTCTGGTAAAGTTTATTCTGAAAAAGATAGGAACTTTGAACTAATGTGATATATTACATAAAAGACAATTTATATTAAATAGAAGGATATTTAGAATCATATTTTTTCTAAGGACATTGATAACATATGATCTTGAATTGTAAAATATATTCCTTACAAATAACCATATATAAAATTATAATGCATTTATACATTTCACTTATTGGTGTTGCAAACTGTGATTGTCAGAAAATCACAAAGGAAAGGGTTAAAAGCAATTATGATTTATAGTAGTAAAATATTTAATTTAAATCCATTTATGACTAAGTGTGATCGATTTTGTGGTATTGGTACAAGTAATGCGTTCATACAAGGACACTATAGGAAAAAGTGTTTTTCATCTTTAACCCTTTCATGTCATGGTGTTTTCTTTTTATATTTTATAATGAAATAAAATTTTCATCAAAATTAATTTTTTTATACTAAAATTTGTCATAAATATATGAAAGATATTTATGTCATTTGGTAATTTGAAATGTTTTAATGTCAATCAAACTGCAAAATGTTAATTTAAAATATTTTAATGTCAATCAAAATCTAAAATGTTAATTTAAAATATTTTAATGTCAATCAAAATGTAAAATGTTTTTTTTCTTGATACAATGTTATTAGACATTTAGTGTAAGATATAAAATATTGTCTTTTTTTAGATACAATATATTGTTATTAGAGATATTTAAATTGAACACATTTTCCTTAAAAAAAAAATACAATTATTTAATATTGTTAATTTTTTAATTTGATATTTTATTTATTTAATATCATTTTTATTATTATTGTTTAAATTTGTTTAATTACTTACATTTGTGTTGGTATTTTTGGAATTATTTTAAATAATTTAATTATTACTTACATTTAAATGTGTTGGTATTTTGAGAATTATTGTAAATAATTTAATTTCAATTAAAAAGTGTGTGTGTATATATATATATATAATATTATGGTAATATTTTAATTATTATTTTAAACAATTTATTTAAGTATAAATAAACAAAATAATCATTAATGTGTTGGTATTTTGGGAATTATTTTAAATAATTTAATTTCAATTAAAATATATATAGATTTTGTATAATAATATTTTGATTATTATTTTAAAGAGTTTATTTAAGCATAAATCAACAAAATAAACAAAATGATCATTTATAAGAGGTGAGAAAAGGAAAAGATATATAATTATAATAATTGTATTTATAAAAATACATAATTATATTTATAAAAAAAATTAGAGTTTGTTATTGAAAAATTAAAGTTTATCAATAAAAAAACATTTTTTTCTTATAGTAACAAAACATTAATATTTTAATAAAAAAAACCCTAATTTTTCTTATCATAACAAAAATTACTTCTTCTTATCATAAAAACAAACACTATCCCCTACATTTATTTTTCTTATAGAAAAAATCCTAGTACATTTATTTTTATTTATTTTTAATGTAGAACAAACCCTATTTTTTAGCACAAATTCAAATATCCACAACACCCTAACTCAAATATTTTTCCTCTTATTTTATAAAAGGAAGAGAATGTTGTTATCAAATGTGACACTTTTTAAGAAAGAGAAGCACATTCCTTGCTTAAAGAAGCATTCATTTTGGATCCTCAAATTTGGCAGATTTGAGAAGAACTATTTACAACTCTTTTATAATTGTGTTTTTTTTAAATCGTCTTTGTATGTTAAGATTGAGGTTTCGTTTTACTTTACTAAGACTGTATAAATAAATAGTGAGAATTTGGATATAGTTTTGCTTATAAAAAAAATCAATTTAAATGTGAAAGCTAAGATCTAAAAACAAAAGTACAGTAATATTTTTTCATAAACTTTATGATGATGGTTTTTTTTAATCATCTCTATGTATTTTTATGACCATGGTTGTTTTCTATCATCTCTGTTTATTAGAATTGAGATTTTGTTCTGGCCATTGTGAAGTTCAATGGTATATTTGTATGACCTTGGTTGTTTTTTATCATCTTTGTATATTAGAATTGGGATTTCGTTCTGGCCATTATGAAGTTCAATGTATAAATGTTGTGGGTGAAAATTTGATTTAACAAAACTCAATCGTATTCTTCACTTCGAGATTCCTTGCTTAAAGAAACATTATTTTTGGATCCTCAAATTTGGAAGATTTGAGAAGAACTACTTACAACTCTTTTAAAATTGTGTTTTTTTTAAATCATCTCTCTATGTTAGGATTGAGAAAAATCAATTGAAACGTGAAATCTAAGATCTAAAAACAAAAGTACATTAATATTTTTTCATAAACTTTATGATAGTAGTTTTTTTTATCATCTCTATATATTTTTACCACGGTGGTTTCATTCTGACCATTGTGAGGTTCATGTTGGTTTACTGAGAGGGGGGGTTGAATCAGTAATAGAGAAATGTAATCCTTTTTAACCATATAATCCAAGTGTTATATCAATGTAGCATTATCATCCAATAAGTGCAGAGTAAATAAGAAATGAACAAATGAACAATCATACACCTACACAGTACACCAGTGTTTTACGTGGAAACCCAAAGCGAGAGAAAACCACAAAATGTTTTTTCTTATATGTCTTGAAGAATTACATTCATTATTAGCACCAACTTCCTTTGTTTTTCAACTGCAACTAGAAGGAGGCTCCAACCCCCTTCTTTCTCAGGATACACCCTGAGGGAAGCTCCAACTCCCCTATTCTATGGTTACAACCAGAAGGAGGTTACAACCCCCTATGTTCTTTGGCTACAACCGGAAGTTGGCTACAACCACCTGTCCTTGCCCCATCCAATCGCTTTGAAGTAGAAGTAGAATGGTGGAACCAGTGTCACACTATCACTATGAGATATATTGTTGTAAACATGTACCAATAAACCTAAACCATGCATCAATCTATACCTCAACATGTAATCCACCTGTACTATAAACAAGTGCATCAACCATGCAGCAACCCATACCAAACAACCTATAATCAACCTATACCATAAACAAGTGCATCCAACCATGTACCAAGTATGTACCAATAATGTGTCAATAACTCATAAAATATGACTCATCAATATGTACCAACATCATCAACTATACACCTCATGTATGTTCCAACTCATCAACTACTTGTCTCAACCATGTACCCAACATGTACCTTAACCAAAATCCCTCATCAATTTCATCATCCAAATATGATTTGTAACTCTGTAATAGACCTGGTGTATATGATCACATACCTGCAAAACTTCCTTAACTTTCACAACAAGAGACTAGCATTTTCATCAAACTTTTCTTTAGTCTCACATGACTAGTTTGGGATTAGTCAACAACCCTAACTTTAAATAATCATAACTATGTACCTATAAGGAATAAAGATATGAAAATAGTACAAAATGTTCTTCAGTTTTTTTAATGCAATTCCTCTAGGTTTCACTACTTGGAACCTCTCATAAAAGGAGTTATAGAAAAAATGGCATACCTTGCTGAATTATGGATTATTCTAGAGAGAGACCTTGTAGATCGTACCCCACACGGAATATATGTTGAATTGATATGAAAATGTTACACAGAATACTATAGACTGTACTCTAACCAACACATTTGGTCTTACTAAATTTGGATATGTTATGAATAAGTTGTGACTTTTTTACCTGAAACACCTATTTTAGACTAATTCTAGGACTAGCCCCAAACCCTATTTTCCACGGAGTGTAACTCCAAAAATAAAACAACCCACAAGCTAAAAGTTTTACCACAGATACTTGGATATGTTTCCTCAATGTCCTATCAATTTCACGGTCTGAATCATTCTATAAAAAAAATTATTTCTAAAATGGTGAGATGACATGTAAATAACATACCTTAGAAAGCACCATCAAAAGAATTTATCCTCCCTTGAATTTCAGCCTTCTTTTCTTCACCTTCCCTCTGAAATTCAACTTATATATTATTTGGTTACCTCAGTCACCTATAGATATTCAATATTCTCAAGTGTGATATCAAATAAGAGAGCCTTGCCTCTTATTTATACTCTCCAAGTAGCTTCCTTAGAAGCATCTT
>SNQJ01S0188107.1:9414-20554 GCA_010110895.2 Picea sitchensis | reverse complement strand
CCTTATCCTCTTGGTTGGGTATGTGATAAAGAAAAACTTAATGTCACCAAGCAATGTAGGGTCAGATTTGCTATTGCTTCAAAGTTGATTGATGAAGTGGATTTGGACGTTGTATCATTTGATATATGTGGCATAGTGATAGGGAGTCCTCATCTTTATGATAGAAAAGCAGTCTTCTTTCGTCATGAGAACAAATATCACCTTACTAAACGGGGAGTGAAATGTATTGTTAGAGCACACAACATGAGGGTAAACACCACACTTGTTAGTGCATTACAAATGAAGAGACTGGTAAACACTAATCAGAGATATGTACTCATGTTCGTAAGGGAAAAGGATGTCAGAAGATCTGATGCCTTCCAAGGATGTGATCCTTCTCATAAGAATTAATTAATTGATATTGTTTCTAAGTATGATGATATTTTCCAGGAACCAGATGGATTACCTCCTAAGAGGGAAACCCAACATGAAATACATCTTCAGCAGGATTCTCCTCTTTCTAATGTGGGCATGTATAGGATGCCATTTGTAGAGATGACATAGATCAAAAATTAGGTACATGGCTTATTGGATCAAGGGGTCATTAGGCCCAACTCATCTCCTTGTGGTTCTCCGATCGTGATGGTTCCAAAGAAGGATGGCACATGGCGAATGTGTGTCGATTACCGAGCCTTAAATAAAATCACGGTGAAAAATCAATACTCTCTTCCTCATATAGATGATTTACTTGATCAATTAAAGAATGTTTTTTATTTCACTAAGTTGGATTTGTGCAGTGGATACCATCATATCAGGGTTGCAGAACATGATGCATGGAAAACAACCTTTAAAACCAAACAAGGAGTGTTTGAGTGGTTAGTTATGTCGTTTGTGCTTTGTAATGCTCTGACAACCTTCATGTGTGTGATGAATGATGTATTCATGCCATTCCTAGATGATTTTGTGATTGTATATTTAGACGACATTCTTATATTTAATGGGACTTGGGATGAACATGTAAGGCATGTAAAGCAAGTATTGGATACTTTGCAAAGGGAAAAGTTGTATGTAAAATTGTCCAAATGTGAATTTGGTAAGACTACACTTGTGTGCTTAGGTCATATTGTAGGAGGAGGACAATTGAGAATTGATCCTTCCAAGATTGATGTAATTTTAAATTGTCCTAAGCCCAAAAGTGTAACCAAAGTATGGAGCTTCTTAGGTGTAGTCCAGTACAAGAGGAGATTCATTTCAAAATTCTCTTTTATTGCAGATCCTTTGCATGCCTTAACAAATGTGAAGAATACTTTTTAGTGGGGAGGAAAGAAACAAAAAGTTTTCAACACTTTGAAGGAAAAGATTAGTACCGCACCAATATTAGCACTACTGAATCTTCAACTGCCTTTCGAGATCGAGACATATTCCAGTGGATACACCATGGGTACAATATTGATGCAATATTGTAAGCCTATCTGTTACCACTCTGAAACTGTTAACCAAGTTGTTGTTAACTATCCTACATATGATAAAGAGTTCTATGCATTAGTTCAAAGCATAAAGAAATTGAAGCACTACTTGTTAGGGAAGGAAACAATCATACATACAGATCATCAACCCTACATTCATGAATGGTTATGTTACATTGTGGTGTCGATCAAATGTGATGTAACATTGTCACATTCATAAAGGATTTTGTCACATTTTGACATTCATCGAGGGTAATGACACATTGAATTTGGTTGATTTTGGTTGGGCATTGTTTATTATGCTTTGTTATGGTGTTTGATTGTGGTTGTCCAGGGTTGGTTTAATAATATTATTAATAGTTATGTCACATTGCAGAGTTTATCAAAGGTGATGTTGTATTGTGACATTCCTAAAGGGTTTTGTGGCATTCCAACATTTTTCTTGATTTATGTTGGACTGCGACATTTGAATATGGTTATGTCACATTGTGTAAGAGATTTAGAATATGACTAACATGTGTGTGTGTGTGTGTGTGTGTGTGTGTGTGTGTGTGTGTGTGTGTGTGTGTGTGTGTGTGTGTCACATTGCGACATAACCCTATATGAACATCACAATGTGACGTAATCATTTAGGAATGATGTAATTCGACATAATACAATGAAGATGTACATTGCAATGTGACATTACAACATACAGGATGTTGTCCCATTGTTTATTATTGTTGCCAAATTAAAGATCAACCATAGTTGACAATATTTAGGGCTATATCACCTTGTGAAATTCCTTTCAATTTAAAAATAATAAACAAAATTCTAATTTAGATTAATTTATTTTTCCTTAACATATCATTTCAATAAACTTTTTAACTTAAGAATTAACCCAATCATCTTTTTTTTTAAATAGTGTTTTTTTTAACTTCCAATGGATGTACGAATTCATTAAATATATTAACTTCTTTACTCACCTCAACGTTGTTTGTTGAGACAACCTTTAATTTTAAAGGCTTAAAGGTTTTTATCGTAAATTTACAAACAAAATTATTTAGAAAAGTGTTGCATGGAAACGTAGTCCCTGTCGAGTAAGAATGGGAATAAATGCACTGTTATGGTGGGACCGAGGGAGAAATAGAATCCTGAAGCAGCGGACATGTGGGAAGCATCTTGAAGTATAGGTGGTATCCATGTAGAAAATGACTCGTTCCAGTGTGTCACACGCCATCCATAACACATCGAGCTGGTAGATGACCCGAGGAGAATGTCACTGCAGAAGTAAGTCTAGTGCCTCAAAGAACTAGAGTCCCAAATTCTCGAAGTCGCTAATCATAATATGATATTAATATGGGTTTAATATGCAGATATTCTTGCAGATTAATTTGTTAGCATCGAAACGACAACCTAACGAGGATGTCAATCCTACTGCGTTTTTTATAGATGTGATACTGTTGTTTAATTTTTTTCTTGGGACGTGTATAGTTCAAATATGGGACTTAGAAAATTTCCTTTGTAATGACTTGAAGCAATAAAAAAGGATAGTAGTAGTTTCTTATTCTTCTTTAAATAAGGGTTCCTAGAAAAAAGGACCAGGAATCACACACATTAAACATTCAAATTTAATAAGCACAATTTCCTGACATCCAACATAGTTGAAGAAAAAAATTCCGAGCACATAAAAATAAAAGAAGATGATCGATATGCATAAAGAGAACTAATTTAGCATTCTGAAAACAGACCCACAATGCACCTTCAAGATTGTTCCCGAAGTAGTTTTCTTTGAAATTTATGAAAAATTAATAATGTTTGTTACATATTTCTGGAAATTTAAATGTGTTTATCATATAGACTGGGATTGGGGCTCCCACGAACCATAAAAGAAATAAGTACAAGAAATAGTACTGTATAAAGAAGAAGTGGGAGATGGTAGAGAGGAAGACCTAAAAAGAAGAAATTGGAAGTTATCAGTCTTTGGTTAGATATTTCTATTTAAAGAGGTGGAATAACTGGATTGATAAAGAAAGCAAGATGTGATCTGTATAGACTTATTATGATGGTATCTATTTCTCTCTTTGCTATTTTCTTGATGATGCCTTTTTATTTCTCTCGTCGACAGCCACTGGAATCGTCCCAACCAGTTGTTTCCCTTCATCGGTGAGCTTGTTGATTCTCCTTTGGAGCCATTCTTCAATGTAGCTTCTCATGGGGGCCACATTGATTTCATCTTGGATTTCTGTGTTGAAAATATCGTTTTCTAATTTCCTTAGATCGATAGAAATAATATGCAGAGCCTGTTCAATTTCTTCATTGTGTGCTGAATAGTCCACTATTCAGTTGTCCACATCATTTTGACCATATTCAAGGATGTCGTAAAAAATTTCTAAAGAAAACCCCTTTAAAATATCAACTTGTTCATTGAAGGCTTGCTTGCTTAAGGACAAGGAGTTGAGGATTACATTTGGGTCTTGAACCTTGTTGGTACTTCTTGCTAAGTCTATTTTGGTCAGGTTTTTGAATAATTATTCTTTCTCTCATATGGCTTGTTCACATGATTCGACAATGCGATGTACATTCTTAACTTTCTCTTTCTTGCATGCTTTTAATTGTTTGATCCGGTTTGGGAAGGGGGTACCTTCTTGTCTTCTTCTCAGATCTGAGATGTTGATGACATGGTTGCCAAAAGGGATAATCGTCTCTAGATAGAAAGGTTCTTCATTTTTTAAATCCACTTGAAAATGTTTGTGCAAAGTATGTGCCCTCGTTCGAAAGTGATCCGGGATCTTTTCGTCGGGTGACTTATTAAAGAAATGTATTAAATGAGCATAAACAAAAGTACACCATAAAGAAAGAAAAGCTCAAAAAGAAAGAGACATAAGAATGCAATATGAACACAAAGAACTTGATAACGGAGTTCCTCCCTGGTGGACTACGTCTCTGGGTCCTTCTCTCAAATGGGTAGGTCTTCTTATTAACTCCACAAAAGAATTGGGAAAAATACATAAGTATACCTCATTCTGGAGTTAAGATATAGAATATTTGCTCAGATCAGAAAACTAACACCACCACTGTGTTCATGACGTTGTTTTACCTAAAAATGATTGTCTCCACACCTCGATCCGAGTCGGACATGTTTTGGCTCAAGAGGCACACTTGCCTCGGTTTGCATGCCACTGCTCCTGCAATAAATGCTAAAAATCTTGAAAAGTGTGCCAAAATCCATACAAGTTCATATGAGTTCGTACGGGCATGCTTAGTCTTACCTCCCCTGTGCTCTTGTTGTCCCAAACTCTGAACCAGAGGTCTCCTTATATAATATTTTGTGGGCGGTTAGGCATAAATGAATATGTTGGTGCATTGGTTACAGAGGCTAAGTATAGGCGTAGGCTATTGGGGAGGTTCTGGGGTCGAATCTCATGGACTTCCCCTTTTATCATATTGTTGGCATGCTCCACTAAGTCTGGCGGTGGTTTTGGTGGGCAGTTAAATGGCGGAATGTTCTAAATATAGTGGAATTTGCTATATTTGGTGGATGGTTGGGATAAGCCCCTAGGCTGGTGGAAGGTTGTGTTCGTATGGAGAAATACATGTAATAAAGGGTTGGGATGAAGTCCTAGCCCCTTTCCTTTGGAACCTAGTTCAAACTTTAGACTTAAATAATATTTGAACCATATTACAAATAAGGTCTATGGTATGGTGTAGTGGTAGCGTGGATTTGTGGGGCCTTTGGGATAATGAGAGGTCATGAGTTAGACTCTTGGGGAGTCATAAAATGTTTACACATCAACCATTGTATGGGTGCCACGTGGCAGCCCATGACTGGGCCACTTGGCACCATAAAATTTGTCCACAAAACTGCCACTTGTCACAATCTGACTTGCACAAGAAACTGACATGTGTCATCACCTAAATTGCCCACGTGTCTTCCATCCTTGCCATGTCATCCCATGCCGAATCAGTTGTAAGGACTTGCCACATGTCACCCTAACTTTTTGACTTTTGACCAAGTTTAACTAACTTTGACCGCTTATATCTTTTGATCTGTAACTCTGTTTGACGAGTCATTTGCATTGTTAGAAATCTTGTGACGCGCTCTTTGAGATCATGTCATTTTCACTAAGTTTTTGGAACTTTAAATTTTTTCCCTTTTTTTGTATGTTGAAGCCATTCTGTGCGTTTTGACTTTCTTTTGTGCATTCTGAGTTGTTCTTATCCTTCTCTGGATCCTTTTTGGATCATTCCCTCCCACTAAGATCTTTTTGGACCACCAAAAGATTTCATTAATCAACTGGTAAGTGAGGGAAGAGTCCCCTCACTTTATCCTTTTCAATCCACTTTGCCTTGCTTGGATGTGTGCCCTTTAAGCCTACTCGAAGATAATCAACATCATCCTTGTGTGAAGTCCTCATCCTTTTGTCCAGGATAATATCTTCCTGTAACTCATCCAAGTACTCAGGTGAAAACTCATCAACTGAAGGTATTGAAACTTCCTTATCCTAATCCATGATCATGGGAGGCTAAAAAAGTTTCAAGTTCTCTACGTTCACAACTGAATAAATCTGCATATACGGTGGAATATCTAAACGAAAAGCATTAGTGTCGCTTTTCTCCAAGATAGTGAAGGGTCCATATCAGATGGGCTTGATTTTCTTTCCTTCACTCTTCAATCATTCATTATTGATGTGAAGCCATACCCAGTCTCCAACCTGGAACTGATGATCAACCCTATGCTTGTCATGTTGAGCTTTATATTGTGCTTGACTCTTCTCCAACTGTTCCCTGACTATCTAGTGTATTTGTTGAATCCTCTAGATGAACTTACGGGCTCTGTACTATGTTCATTCTTCATTCACATCGGCATCTCTCCCATACATCAAGTCCAAAGGAACCTTTGGTAGGTACCCAAAACATGTCTCAAAATGTGAACTCTAAGTGGATGAATGTAAAGCTCAGTTATAAGCATGTTGTACATAGGGTATTTGTTCATCCCATAACTTAGGATGCTTGTTGCAGTAACCTCGAAGCAAAAGTACCATTGTTTTGTTTACCACCTATGTTTGTCTGTTAGTCTGTGGATGAAAAGTAGTGCTCCTCTTCAATTTGGTGTCCATCATTCTCCACAAGTTAGTCCAAAAATCCCCAAGGAATCGAGTATCTCGATCTGAGACAATGGATGTGGGTACCCCAAAGTGAACCCAAACATTTTGAAAAAAGAGATTAGCATTTTTCTCAGGAGTGATCTTCTTTTTACATGGCATCAAGATACACATCTTGTTTAACCTATCCACTATGACATACAAATAATCATGACCCCCTTTGGTCATTGGTAAACCCCCTACAAAATCCATGGAGACAATTTCCCATGGATGGGATGGAACAAGAAGTGGTGAGTATAGCCCCAATTTTATATTAGTGGGCTTACAAGTAGAACACATCACACATCCCTTTACATATTTAGTTACAATTGCTTTCATTTGAGGCCTGTAACAAAACCTCTGCAAATAAGCCATAGTTTTTCCTACCCCAAAATTCCCAGACACAAGAGAAGTGTGAGCTTCTCATATCACATGGACTCATTCACTTGTAGGAATACATAGCTTCCCAAGATGATAGAGTAATTTTCCCTGCAGAAAATAGTTCTCTACCTATGCACAATGGGTTAGCTTCTCATATACTTCTTTAAAATCTTCATCGATGGCATATTGTTCTACATTGCTATCATCAGATAAAGAAGTATCCTTCAAAATAATAGAAGCAACAATAGAAGGTCTAGAAAACAATACTGCACCCATGGAGTATCCATTGGCATCTGTCTCAATCTTGAATAGTTGTTGAAGATTCGAGAGTGATAATACTGGTGCAGTACTGATCTTCTCCTTCAAAATGTTGAAATATTTTTGTTGCTTTCCTTCCCACTGAAAATTGTTCTTCACATTGGTTAAGGCATGCAAAGTAGCTATGATAAAGGAGAAGTTGGGAATGAATCTCCTCCAATACTGGACTACACCCAAGAATCTTCAGACTTCAGTCACACTTTTTGGCTCAGGCCAATTTATAATTACTTCAATTTTGGAAGGATCAATCTACAATTGTCCTCCTCCCACAATATGACCTAAGTACATAAGTGCAGTGTTGCCAAATTCACATTTTGACAATTTCACATACATCTTTTCCTTTTGGAAAGTATCCAATACATTTTTTTACATGCCTTACATGTTCATCCCAAGTCCCACTAAAAACAAGAATTTCATCTAAATATACAATCACAAATTCATCCAAGAAAGGCCTAAATACATTATTCATCACACGCATGAAAGTTGTCAGAGAATTACAAAGCCCAAATGGAATAACTAACCACTCAACCAATCCTTGTTTGGTTTTAAAGGCAATCTTCCATGCATCCTGTTTTGCAACTCTGATTTGATGATATCCACTGCACAAATCCAACTTAGTGAAATAAACAACATTCTTCAATTGATCAAGTAAATCATCTATACGAGGAAGAGGGTATCGATTTTTCACCGTGATTTTATTTAAGTCCTGGTAATAGACACACATTCTCCATGTGCCATACTTCCTTGGAACCATCACGATCAGAGAACCACAAGGAGATGAACTCGGCCTGATGACCTCTTGATCCAATAAGCCTTGTACCTGCTTCTTGATCTCTTTCATCTCCACAACTGACATCCTGTACATGCCCACATTAGGAAGAGGAGAATCCTGCTGAAAATGTATCTCATGTTGGATTTCCCTCTTAGGAGGTAATCCATCTGGTTCTTGAAAAATATGATCATACTTAGAAACAATATCAATTAATTCCTTTTTATGGGACAAATCACATCCTTGGAAAGCGTTGGATGTCTCGACATCTTTCTCTTTGACAACCATGAGTACATATCTCTTATTAGTGGTTATGAGTCTCTTCATTTTCCCTGCACTAACAATTGTTGTATTTACCCTCATGATGTGAGCTCTAACAATATATTCCACTTCTCCCTTAGTAAGGTGGTATTTTTTCTCATGACGAAAGAAGATTTTTTTTCTATCATAAAGATACGAACTTCCCAACACTATGCCACATGTATCAAGCGGTACAACATCCAAATCCACTTCATCAATCAACTTTGAAGCAATATAAAATATGACCCTACATTGTTTGGTGACATTAAGTTTTGCTTTGTCACATACCCAACCAAGAGGGTAAGGCTTTGGATGTGGTTTCGTTACAAGACCCATCTTCTTGACAAGTGCTTCAGATATTAAGTTTAATTGGGAACCTGGATCAAATAATGGATCTATCTTAGTATGTTTAGATACAACTCATATATGAAATAACTCATTCCTCTTTTGTTCATCAATATGAGATTCATCATTGGAAATTGAACTAGAATGAAGAGAATCTTTACCTTGTACTCCAAGCGTTGTGATCTTTCCTTCATCTCCTGATTCGGAACCAAGATATTGATGCACTGTAGCAATAGTCTTTGTCTTCCCCTTTCCACCAAACTGTTTCGGTTTCTTTTCTGGATGTAGTTTCCAACATTGTTCTTCATCATGACCACTCCTCTTGCAATGAGTGCAAGATGGTTTTCCTCCTTCTCTCGTCATTGTAGCGGTCTTCTTGTCCTTCCTTTTAAATTTCTTGAAATTCTTTTGTGGGAATTTGGAAGGTTTCTTCATGGGATCTTCTTGAACATGTTTCCCCCTGTTCTCAAGGTGAGTGGCTTGCACACAAATTTCGTCAAGACTAGTGGAGTTAAACAAGAGAAAAGTATGAATAATAAAACTGTGAAGTGTGCCAATATACTTCATTAAAGTTTCATAAGAATCCAAAGGAATATTCAATGCTAAATATTTCTTCCTAAACTATTTAGTGAAACTTTGTATAGTCTAACCTTTACTCTGTCTCAACGTTTGTCATTCCGTCATTGCTTTATGTAAATACCCTAATGGATAGAGCTGCTTTCTTATCTCTATTTTAAATTCTGACCATGAGGAAAGAAGATTACCACACTTACTTATGTCATGTAGCTTTCTCTCCCACCATACGAGAGCGATGCCTTCCAACCGAAGAGAAGCTAGTTGGACTTTAACTTCCTCTTCGTCAATATACTGAACATGACAATATACTTCAACCTGTCAGATCCAATTGTCTAGCTTTTCAGGATTAGCATCTCTATTAAACATAGGTAAAGAAAACTTTACATCAAGATTTAATAATGGTTTCTTAAAAGAGGCTTTATTGTTAGAATACTGAGAATGATGAGAATGCTCAGAGGAAGAAGAACTAGAACTAGAAGGCAAAGATGGAGGCTCAAGAGGGTCTCCTCCAGCCCCTTGATTTACTGAAGCATCATCATCTACATGTGCCTCATTTTTATTCCCTTTCTTCTTCATCCTCTTCTCGTAATCTCCATACATTCATTCGACCATTTCTAACATGCGATAAAAGACCATGTGAAAGTTTTTCTCATGTTCATCATGCTTGTCCTCTTCTGCCATCTTCTTCCTTTGGGATGCACGGCCAACTTCGGGATTGGAAGTCTTAAAATTTCCTTCAACCTGATTATGCTTGGCCCTAGTAAGAATTCATACTCAACAATTCAATTCAAAGACGACGGCACTGATACCAACATGATCTAGGATCTTTTCGTCAGGTGACTTATTAAAGAACTGTATTAAATGAGCATAAACAAAAGTAAACCATAAAGAAGGAAAAACTCAAAAGTAAAGAGACATAAGCATGCAATATGAACACAAATAACTTGATAACAGAGTTCATCCCTGGTGGACTATGTCTCTGGATCCCACTCTCAAATGGGTAGGTCTTCTTATTAACTCCACAAAAGAATTGGGCAAAATACATAAGTATACATCATTCTGGAGTTAATCCATAGAATCTTTGCTCAAATCTGAAAACTAACACCACCACTGTATTCGTGGCATCGTTTTACCTGAAAATGACTATCTCCATGCCTCAATCTGAGTCGGACACTTTTTGGCCCAAGAGGCACCCTTGCCTCGGTTTGTGTGCCACTGCTCCTACAATAAATGTTGAAAATATCGAAAAGAATGACAAAATCCATACTAATTCGTACAAGTCAATACAGACGCGCTCAGTCTCACCTCTCATGTGCTCTTGTTGTCCCGAACTCTGAACCGGAGGTCTCCTTATATAATATTTTGTGGGCGGTTAGGCATAAATGACTCTGTTGGTGCATTGTTTATGGAGGATACGTTTAGGTGTAGGTTGTTGGGGAGGTTCTGGGGTCGAATCCCATGGACTCCCCCTTTTATGATATTGTTGGCGTGCTCCGCTAAGTTTGGCGGTGGTTGTGGTGGGCAGTTAAGTGGAAAAATGTTCTAAATATAGTGGAATATGCTATATTTGGTGGATGGTTCGGATAAACCCCTAGGTTGGTAGAAGGTTTTGGCCGTATGGCGCAATACATGTAAAACATAGTTACCAACTTAACGAGAACTCTACATAGTTCTCATTTTTGGGGGGGTCAAGTTTTTTACCCCATTTTTAAAAATGGTGTTACCGATAGCACCCCCCTCCCTTTTTAGGTGGTTTTTTTGGTTTCCACTTTTTTGTTTTTAAATGCTTGTTTTTTCATTTATTTTCAAATTGTTCAAATTTTTTATTTTTTATTTTTTTCTCAACGGTGTTTTTCATCAATTTTCAAATTTTTTTTTTTTTT
>SNQJ01S0188106.1:5826-17311 GCA_010110895.2 Picea sitchensis | reverse complement strand
AAGTTAATAAGTGAAAATTTATTTTAGAGATAATAATTATATTATTATTATAAATTAAAAAATATATATTTTTAAATTCAATTTAAAATAATAATTGTTACCCCCGGATGGGGTGACACGGGGCGCGATGCTGCCACGCGGGAGCGAGCTGGGACGCAGTGTTAATGCATCCACCGGCTCACATCACCTCGGACAATAACTCGACATGTTTACGCACAGGTGCATTCAACAGACGAGGCCCCTCGCACAAGGGAAGGGTACTCGTTCCCAACGCATTATCCAGCAGACTTTAATGGAGGCGGTGATGGTTTTAGTTATGGCGATTGGTTTTGCATCCGCGCTCAATGTTCAAGTTGCTAGACCAGGCAGCAGGTCGCTCCCGAAGACCTTCGCTCCACAGGCGCACCAAAATTGCAGCAATATCCTTCCCGTTCCACTGGAGCGGAGGCAGCTCTCGGCCACCTCGCCCTCCCTCGGCAGGAACTCGACTCCGGTTGGCAGCACCCGGGCAATTCATTGGAACCTCACCATGCCACGAATCAGAGGGAAACCACGAAGGGGAGCGGCGTGGTACACAGCGGAGTCGCGACGCAAGAGGAAGGAGAACTTTGAGAAAGCAATGGCGATGGCCGCCAGGAGGTGTAGGAATAGACCACGCACGCCCCCAATGGCGTACGTAGAGGAGGTAATCCCGGAAGGAGGCCTGGCAAGCCCTCCTGAGCATACCCTGTTCATGGTACCGGAAAATTGGAATCCAAGCTCGCACTTTGGCTCGGTTAGCAATCCACAACCGGCAAGCAGCACGCTCGACCCCCGTGACACTAGTGTAGAGAAGCCTTATTCCCCCTGCTATGTGGAAGAAGAGGTTCCTCCAGAACCCACCAAGGAAGCGAAGGGGCACAAGTCGCAGGAAGCAAAAGCGGCCACCAGCGAGGAGTTTATGGACAGCCACCGCCCGGAACAACCATCTTCAGTTGACTGGGGATATCTCAATCTCGTCTTTGAGATGAGAAATCTGCTGGAAGATCAGGTCTTCCGCCTCGCATGAATGGAACAACCGCTTGACATGTTCTTTGCGGCTCATTCCAGAGCTCCGCCAAAGAAACAATGCCCGACTTGCGCACGAGCTTACTCATTCCCAGCAAGATGGAGGCATTCCGTGGACGAGGACAAACATCTCAGCTCAGAGGTTACTTAATGTTCAGACCTAGACTCTGCTTTTGGTTCTGTTATTATAGTTTATGCCTTAGGATAGCTAGCTATCAATATTTCTTAGCTCTAGGTGAACGAACCAGTTCCATGCTTGTGCCTGCTAGTCCTGGTTTCCCTCGGGAAGGACGTAGCAGCGTTAATTTTGTTAATTTTGCATATTCTGCAAACTGGTTGACACATGGACAAGGATGCTCAGCTGTCCCGGTTTCCTGCTCAGGCGGGACATCTGGCTTCACTAACAGCTATGTACTCTGTTTATGGTAATATAATAGGCTCCAACCCTTTTTTACTTAAAAAATAATAATAATAAGTGTTACTTATTTTTTCTTATTTTTAAAAATTCATCCAAGAGGCTCTCCAAAGTCATTCTAGAGAGCCTTTATTAATATATAGAATCATTAGAAAAATGAGAGAAGAAAGATATGCTAAACTCCAAATAAATTTAGAATCACTAGAAAAAAGGAGTGAAGAAAGAGACTTAAAACTCCAAATAGACCAGAGGCAATGCTTGATAAAAAAATTAGAATCTTTGAAGATATGATTCAAACTCAGAGAGAGGATAGATTGTTAGGGTTGAAGAGTCAATTGTAGACAATGGAGGATATGATTAAACAAATGGAAAAAAAAAAACAATCAACCCAATAAGGAGAGGATGAAGAAAATCACAACTTAAGAGATACCATTAAAGAGCTAGACGAAAAACTAACCAACAATTTGACAATATAGAAAACAAAAAATTGGATATCAAACAAATAAAAAAAGAAATGAATAATCTAATTGAAGTGGACCATGAACTTAATAAAAAAATCACAAATTGAAATAACTTACCTAATAGAAGCAAAGAGGCTAGGAAAAATAATTGATCATAAAGATAGGTTGATACTTGTCAAAGAAAGTTGTAATGATCATAAATATAGCATACTCACTGAGCTCAAAAGAGTCAGGAAGAATATTTATAAATGAAGACCTTTGAATTAAGGAAGGAAGTTCAAAAGGTAAAACAAGTCAAGAAAGAAGGAAAATGGTCAATAATTAGAAATAAAAAATCTGATATTTATAAATGAAGACCTTTGAATTAAGGAAGGGAGTTCAAAAGGTAAAACAAGTCAAGAAAGAAGGGAAATGGTCAATAATTAGAAATCAAAAATCCGTTGTTAGGGATAGTGACCATAAGGACAATAATAAATAGGAATTTGAGACATTTGGGATTCTTTGTTGGAAACATTGTGGATTTCTATGGCACAAAGGTCTTATGATAAGTTGGATCCCGGGTGATATTGATATTATTTGTCTATTTGAAACTTGGGAGAATTAAGAGTCTAAGGTCCCTAACATAGAAGGATTTATCTTGTGGTCAACATGGAATAAAAAGTACTACCATAAAGGGATAGGAGGCATAGTTTTTAATATTAGAAAGAACATTTCTACTCACATTCAACTTCATAAGATCAACTCTTTCAATCAATACATTTGGATAGAAATTTCAGACATCAATGTTAAGAAGATGTATATAGAAATTTTTTAGTTTGCACCTACTAATTCTACTTTTTATAAGAAAAACAATATAGATAGCAATTGTCCCTATAATAATTTAGAACAAGATATTTATAGTTTGAAAAATGAAGGTAATATCCTCCTGCTGGGAGACTTTAATACTAGTACTGCAACTAACCAAGATGCTATTTTAAGCAATGATTCCAACCATAATATTTTATGGATAGATGGGGACCTTGTTCTAGCTAATCGCTACAAAAGAAGTTCTGAAGACCTAACTGAGAATTTTTTTGGTATTAAGTTGGTCAAGATTTGTAGCTCTCAAGACCTAATAATTTGAAATGGATTAATGAAGTGGCCAAACTCCAACCAGATGACTTGTATTCATGGGATAGGTAGTAGAGTCGGTGATTATGTGATATATGATATCCCCGTTTCCAACCAAATAGTAACTTTTGACATTTTAAATGACCTTGAACCTGATTCTGATCATATACCTTTAACCCTAACTCTAAACTTTTCCAAGCACAAGAGTTCCATTGAAGATAATTCTAATAATCAAAGGCAACTTCTCTTTGAAAAAAGTAATTTTGAACTTTTCTTAAAGGATTTGAATAGTGAATTACATATCCTAACTTATAAGGACAACATTGAAGACCTTTATCATAATTTTACAACTACCCTTTCCACTTCTATTAACAAGTTCTTTTTCAAGGTATACTATAAAAAGAATAATAGAACAACCAACCCTTGGTATGATAAATAATCTAAAATTTTTAGGAAAACCATTATGGATGCTTCCAATGAGTCCTTGAAAATCTATAAGATCAATACGTACAAATCCATAATTAAAAGGAGAAAAGTTATTATCAATAAAAGGAAAAATCAACTTTCACAACTATCTAAGCTTGATCCTAAGAAGTTTTGGAGAAAAATTCTAATCCGCAATACTAAAGAAAATAATAGGATTCCCCTAAGGGAATGGACTTCCTACCTTTAAAGTATTTACGAGTTCCCTAATGCCATGGACACCATTCCTGTTATCTCTACAGAGAATGAAATTTTTTCTTTGGATGACATAGAGTTCGGGGTTAATCGACTTGAAAATGGAAAAGATAAGGACATCGAAGTCTACCAATATGAAATTTTTAAAATCGAAGGGTCTATTCTCATCCCTCACATACACAAGATCTTCAATTTAGCAGTCAAGCAAGGGCTTCCCTAAACCTTGGACACAAAGCCTCATTGTTCCTATTTTTAAAAATGGGGATAGAAACATTCCCTCTAATTATAGGACCATTATGATTATCCCAATTTTATCCAAGGTTTATGGAGTTATTTTGGAAAAGAATATTATCCTTTGGCTAAAAAGTCACGGTAAAAGAGCTAAAGGCCAGGAAAGGTTTAGGAGACATCATTCAAATGTGTACCATCTTGTTACCTTTAAGATCATTGTAGAGGAGTTCCACAATACTAAAACCATTTTTTTGTTGTTCTTTCATTGACTTTAGAAAACCATTTGGTATGCCCTCAGGAAAAATCTTTGGAATAGGTTTGAAGAGAATAAAGTGCCTTTTGAGTTGAGGAATGTTGCAATAAGGTTGTATGGCATTGTTATTTCCAAGTTTTAAAACACTAAGGGCTGGTCTAAAGAGATTAACTACAGTATTGGAGTCGAGCAAGGTTGTCCCTTGTCCCCTACCCTTTTTGGCATATACATTAACAATTTACAAGATTTCTTGGAAGAAGTAGGTTGTGTTGATGCTACTCTTAGTGGTATAGTCATCAATCTGTTTCTTTACACTGATGATATTGTTTTTATGTCCAAGATTCCCTATGATCTTGAAAACCATCTAAGAATCCTCAAGGAGTTTTTCTCCAATATGGGTATAACTGTTAATACTGAAAAGACTAAGGTCATGATCATTAAATCCGATAACATCACTTATGATACCTTCATATATGACAACAACAACTTGGAGGAAGCAACTTCATACAAATATCTTGGAATTGATATTGACCACAAGCTCAACTGGAATTATAATGCTGAAAAAAGGATTATGGGGGGATGGAAAGATTATTATGGGCTTGAAAACAATTGTAAATTAGTCGATCTTTGGATACAAGATAAGAAGAAGCTCCTTTTCGATACTCTTGTTAATCTTGTTATTCTATATGGATGTGAAGTTTGGGGATGCAATATCTCTGGTGAATCTTGGAGAAAGATAGAGAAAATCAAAATGAATTTTATAACCTATAATCTCAAAATTAAAGGAAATATGGCCTATCCCATTCTCCTATTAGAGGGAAGCCTTTCTCCCATTGATTGCACATCTATGACTAGATACCTAATGTATAAGAACAAGTTAAACAACATGGAATACAATAGGCTTCCTAAAATTGTTTCAAAATTCAGTCCTAACTGTTATCACATAGAGTTGTAGGAGAAGTAAAAAATTCAATTTAGCCTTAGTCTAGGATCTTGTGGTTGTGTCCTAGGTCGGGTTTTAGTCATCATGACAAGGAGTGCTAGTTTTCATCAGTCACATCCTTCTAATCACCATCATCACCTTGACATTTCACTTCCATAAGTTGTGTGAAGTATGTCTAGCTGTTATTTACCCGTTCATGCTATCAAATCGATTTGTGGTTTGAGCACTGTCAACTCACTAGGAGAGTTCACAGTGCACTCAAAGTACCCCCTTTATTCAAAATAATCATTTACTTTATGAAATCACAAGGGTTTTTATTTTTTTCAAGGTTTATCTCTAACAACTTACAGGGATCATAAATTTGGATATCCTAACTATTTCCTTGAAGCAATCAAAATCAAATTTTTTACCAGGTGTTTTAAACTGTGACTGGCGTTGCGAACTCCGTTGTGAACTGGTTGCATAGGATGGTTGGAAGTTAGACCACTTGTAGGCATCCCTGTGAAAATATGAAGGTATCAACATTCAACTCTAGGTTACCAGGTACTCCATGAGAATTTTTGTCTTGTTTGGAGGTCATGAAAGGAGTGTGGCCGCTTCTTTTCTCTTGGCACTGTGAAATGTCACAGGTGCTGCAAATTGTGGAAGGCGTTGTGAACTCATTTACTATAGCAGATGCGTCTAAATATCTTATCATAACTCCAAAACAATGATGTGGGTGTTTCTGAAATGTTTTGTCGAGGAGCATGATAATGTCATTGACTTGTTGTCCAAATTTCATCTTGACCCAGTTTGGTATTCGAGAGATATAATTAAAACACCAATGCACTGCAAACTGGCGCTGCAAACTCTCTGTTTTGTATAGTTGTTGGATATTCGTTTTTTTTGGAGGTTTCCATATATCAAGGAAGGTTCAAATGGTCTCCTAGGAGTTATTTGGAAATGAGGGACATGTGTTCCATCTCCGGATCAATCAAAATGACTTGTTTCAAAATGCATTTATCAGTATAGAAAAAATCCCCCCAAAATAGGAATTTGTTAGGCTTTTGTTGAAATCTTTTGTAACAAGACTCCTAAATGGATGTAACTCCTTGTTTTCGACCTCCTTAGGGTAGATGGACATTATTCACTACAAATGAAATGTTTTTTGATGAGGAAAGGGTTTGATTCATGATCCAAGAAAGGGGGGGTTTGCAAGAAGAAATCTATGTGTATGACTGTAAACCTTAGGGCATGTTATTGTCAATACATTGATTCCATTGAAGATTCATGAGAGTTGTATTATCAACATGTTTTCTTTGTATTTATTTCTCCTTCATATCACTTGAATAAAATTGCAGACTATGAAGATTGTGGTTTCCTGTGATTAGGAGATTCATGAGCTGCAAAGGATTTACACTGATTCCCTGTTAATTATTGTTTTGTTCAATTTTTCTTTCGTCCATTTGATAGAGAGGATTTGTGTTTTGTGAACATTCCACTTTATGTATTTTCCTCTCCATTCTTCTACCTGATAGTATATAATCTTTGTCTGATGTGCAACTCAAATGCCTTCAATCTACAGGGTATTATGACTCCATTCCCAATGGAATGCTTCTGCAAAAATTTTGTTTCCCTTTTTCTTTATATTTGTTACTGAACCACCAATCATAAACTTGATTTTATTATTTACATTATCATGGGTACTAGACTTGCACCTATAACAGTCTAGGTGTGACCTCTAGTGCTAACATTTTTGGCATCGTTGCCAAAGACGCAAGTGAAGAAATATTCCCTGGGAGAATGACAACGATCATATCTAACTCTTGATGGTAGATAGGATCATGACATAATATTGACTGCAAGCTTCTACCCGATGACTCCAACTTCATCATAGATGAATCTATGGGCGACTCCATTATTTTGAAATGGACAAGATTCGTGCTCAGAGGTATGAATTATGTGATTTATGAAATATATCTGGTTTTCCAAATCTCGTGCCTGAGAGAAGTGAATGGGAAAGTTGCCTTCCTAGGTTTAGAAGAGAGGATTGGGAAGTTTCATCTTATTTTCTGTTAGATTTTCATGAGTGCATGCTTAAGATGAAAGTTTTACATGAAGATGTCCTCATTAAATTGCTTACATTTTATTTGGATGGGGCAGCTCGTGATTGGTGTAGATCTCTCTCGATTGCCAGTGTTAGTTCTTTGAAGAGTTTTCATACTACCTTTCATTCATTTTATGAAGATAAATTTTCAGTGGACTTCCTCTATCCAGAATGTTTTCATGAGTTTGATTTGTTGTATAAAGGATATAATAATCATGAAATATCTTCTTATGTTGAAGAAAATGTCACAGTTGAAGAGATTGTTCATGATAATCAGGATGTTGAATGCTTACCTACTATTGTTTCTGATTATTATGGATTTGAATATCTTTTCTCTCTAGATACAAATCATAAACATCAATTTTCTTTTAGGCAAAGGGCTCTTGAAATCAGTGAAGGAAATCCGCAAAAACTTTCATATTTGCAAACAGATGGAATTGACAATCATTATGAAGAAGAAAATATGCAGATACTATCTGATGTTCAGCTAGAAAGATATCAAGAAGAGGTATTTCTTTATGTATTTTATGACCCTATTGTTGATTATCTGGAGTCTTTGAGAAGTATAGAGGTCAAATCGTTCTTGTCAGGTGAATTTTGGTTCTTTTTCCTTTTCAAATTGCACTTGTGTATGCCACAGGTTCTTTCATTTGTCAGATCCAGATCAAAATTTTCAGTAGTTAATCATCTTCTTGCATGGCTTCATTGGAAGCATGATTTCACTTGATCAAGAAGCAACATAATTGGTTAGAGTAGGAGTAGGGTGAATACAACGGGTTTTGTGAATAGAGATGAAATGAATAAGGCACTGGAACTGCATGTTCTTGGCAACTCACAAGGAGCATGTCACCCCCTGTGGAGCCAGATGTTATCACATAGAGTTGTGGGGGGAATCAAAAATTCAATTTAGCCATAGTCTAGGATCTTATGGTAGTGTCTTGGGTTGAGTTTTAGTCATCATGACAAGGAGTATTAGTTTTTATTAGTCACATCCTTCTAATCACCATCATCACCTTGAAATTTTACTTCCATAAGCTGTGTGAATTATCTCTAGATGTTACTTTACCCGTTCATGTTGTCAACTCGGTTTGTGGTTTGAGCGTTTCCAAATCACTAGGAGAGTTCGCAATGCACTCAAAGTACCCCCTTCATTCAAAACAATCATTTACTTTATGACATGATAAGGTTTTTTTTTTTTCAAGGTTTATCTCTAACAACTTACAGGGATCATAAATTTGGATATCCTAACTGTTTCCTTGAAGCACTCAAAATCAAATTTTGGAGCAGGCGCTACAAACTGTGACTAGCGCTATGAATTCGTGCAAACCCATTGCAGAGGATAGTTGGCGGTTAGACCACTTGTAGGTGTCCCTTTGCAAATATGAAGGTATCGACATTCAACTCCAGGTTACCAGGTACTCCATGATCTTTTTTGTCTTGTTTGGAGGTCAGGAAAGGAGTGTGGCCGCTTGGTTTCTCTTGGCACTGTGAAATGTCATAGGTGTTGCTAACTGGCTGACGGGGGCGCTGCGAACTCATTTCCTGTAGCAGATGCGTCTAAATATCTAATCATAACTCCAAAATGTTGATGTGGGTTTTTCTGAAATGTTTTGTGGAGGAGCATGATAATTTCATTGACTTGTTGTTCAAATTTCA
Organism: Picea sitchensis; assembly: GCA_010110895.2. Lineage (NCBI taxonomy): Eukaryota > Viridiplantae > Streptophyta > Pinopsida > Pinales > Pinaceae > Picea > Picea sitchensis. The sequence goes on along the minus strand of SNQJ01S0188106.1, from coordinate 8,431 downwards.
GCCTGACCAGTTTGGTATTCGAGAGATATAATTAAAATACTAGTGCACTACAAACTGGTTTTAGAAACTCTTTGTTTTGCATAGTTGTTGGATATTCGCCTTGTTTGGAGGTTTCCACCTGTCAAGTAAGGTTCAAATAGTATCCTAGGAGTTAGTTGGACATGAGGGACATGTGTTCCATCTCCAGATCAATCAGAATGACATTTATCAATATAGACAAAATCCCCCCAAAATAGGAATTTGTTAGGCTTTTGTTGGAATCTTTTGTAACAAGACTTCTAAACGGAGGAGGATCCTATGTAACTCCTTAGTTTCAAACTCCTTAGGGTAGATAGAGATTATCCACTATAATTGAAGGGTTTTTTATGAGAAAAGGGTTGGATTCATGATCCAAGAGAGGGGGGTTTTGCAAGAAGAAATTTGTGTGCGTGAGCGTAATCCTAAGGGCATGTTATTGTTAATACATTTCTTCCATTGAAGATTCATGAGAGTTGTCTTATCAACATTTTTTCTTTGTCTTTATTTCTCCTTCATCTCACTTGAATAAAAATGGAGACTATGAAGATCACGGTTTCCTTTCATTAGGACATTCATGAGCTACAAAGGATTTGCATTGATTTCCTGTTAATTATTGTTTTGTTGAATTTTTCTTTCGTCCATTCGACATAGAGGATCTCTGTTTTGTGAACATTCTACTTTATGTCTTTTCCTCTCCATTCTTCTACCTGATAGTATATAAGATTTGTTTGATGTGTAGATCAAATGCCTTGATTCTGCAAGGTATTATGATTCCATGCCCAATGGAATGCTTCTACAGACAATTTGTTGTTTGCTGCCCTTTTTCTTTATATTTATTACTGATCCACCAATCATAAACTTGATTTTATTATTTACATTATGATGGGTACTGGGCTTGCACCTATAGCACTCTAGGTGTGACATCTAGTGCTAACACTAACCACCTTCGACTCAAGCGAGGATGGCATAAAGATGCTCAGTCTTGGCTAAGCTATTGGGGAATCATGGAAGACACCAGATTATATCTCAATTTCAAAATATTTGTCACACTACCAACCTTCTTAACCTTTTAACTCAACAAAACTTTTCGAGCACACAAACACAATTTTAAAAAATTGCAAATAATCTCTTACCCTCTTAATGTCTCAAAGACCAATTCGGTTGTTAATAATCATCATCACCATCATATATATATATATATATGATGAGAGATGATTTTAAGATTTTAGTGGATAAAAAAGACTCAATATGGAGTTAACAAATGGTATTTAAAAATATATATATAATGTCTACTTAAAAAAAAAAAATATTTTTATATCAACTTTATATAGATAAATAGGTAAACTAATTCAAATAAACAATTTATTACTCATGTTATAGGGTTTTTTTCCATTTCAACATAAAGACTTGTGTACTTTCTTAGAATATGTGACCAAAATATGATATCTCAATGTCTACCTTAAGTAAAATAATTTAATATCCACATTCTATATATATATTAAAAAATTTCTCATAGTGATGTGTAATTCTTTGAATATTTAACATAAAGTTAACATGTAACATATATATATATATATATGATTTACCATAATAAATTATTAAATTTGGATAGAATCAAATCCCTCAACGTTTTGAAATTGAATTTTTGAAATTGAATTTTTACAGATCCCTTATCAAATCCACCTTATTCATAATCATTAGGAATGACTGAAGAGAGGTTTTGAGCGTCTCATAGCACAAAGGCATCCATCCTAACGAATTTCCTCGTCTTGGCAAATGCTTAACTCTCTTCATTGCTCCATATAATATCATCAAAAGCCATTCTCTTTGGTGCCATAGAAAAACCTAACCCAGGCTCCTGCAAGCTTATACCACTTGGGCATTGATGAAATGATTAGGTAGCGAATTACTTGTTGCCATGCGTTTTTCTTAGAAACAACTATCGTATTATGTGCCTCAGGGCAGACATGAGCCAAATCTTGGGTTTCGATTCTGATGTTCTGAGAAGGCAAACAATATGTACCTGGCAGAATAGTAAGGCAAACAATATGACAGAGGTTTCGAGTCTGATGTTCTGAGAAGGCAAACAATATGTACCTGGCAGAATAGTGAGGCAAACAATATGACAAAGGTTTCGAGTCTGATGTTCTGAGAAGGCAAACAATATGTATCTGGCAGAATAGTAAGGCAAACAATATGACAGAGGTTTCGAGTCTGATGTTCTGAGAAGGCAAACAATATGTATCTGGCAGAATAGTAAGGCAAACAATACGACAGAGGTTTCGAGTCTGATGCTCTGAGAAGGCAAACAATATGTATCTGGCAGAATAGTAAGGGAAACAATATGTATCTGTCAGCATAGTTATAAATGCTGTACAGTTTAGGACGTACATGGTTGTTGGATCTAAATACTTTTAAATCTAATTGTGTATATCACAATGACACTGCTGGTACATGTTACTTCCAACCGAGTCTGAAACTTTGCATAAATCCAAACTATATAACACTGCAAATACAAAATCGTAATAGGTTATCTAGGACTGTGAGCACTCACCAACTGCTTCTGCACTAACTGTCGCTAGGTTAC
>SNQJ01S0188105.1:0-13806 GCA_010110895.2 Picea sitchensis | reverse complement strand
TACTTGGTATCACAGGGTTGGACCATTTGTTATCAAAATTTGTCATATTGTACTTAGCCTTTATGACAAACTTTAAATGGACTTCTCATAACAAATAACGAATAATTTTGTTAATAGATTAATTTTTGGATAGCTACCTAAAGTAGCTTGATCTACAAAAGGACTGTCTTGAGTGACTTGTCAGAAGGAGGTCACTGGTTCGAACCAGATAGGCAACCGCTTGTGAGTCGGCCGCAGTGTTATTCCTGAACGAACCAGTTCTGTAATCTGCCCCCACCTGCTTAAGGGGTGAGTGTTATCATAATATTGTCCGAGGGTGGGCTTTCCATGCTTTCCACCATCATAAAGGGAAAAAAAATAAAATCAGACATAAACATGTGCCTAGGTTTAACAAACCTTAAATTTTACCTTGTGGTACTCACTTGATGATAAAATGATTTATTAGGGAAACACATTTTAAGGTTTACCTTTGTTAACTCCATTGTTGTGATACTTGACTTGTGGATCAAATGGTTTCTTCAAGAAACACATTTTAAGGTTTACCTTTATTAACTCAAATTTTGTGGTATTTGATATTTAAGTTGTTATTATGAGGATCTCATGCCTGGGTTGCACATTTTAAGGTTTACCTTTGTTAACTCAAATTTTGTGGTATTTGATATCTAAGTTGTTATTATGAGGATCTCATGCCTGGGTTGGTAGTCCATATCTAGTTTAACTATCATTTCGATTTCAGCGCATGGGCTATTTAATATGAGTTGAGTACTCTTTTGTTTTTGCACCAAGTGATGTCATGGAAAATATTGCTCACACCAAGAGCTGCCTTGCAGTTTAATAAATGTGATAAGATGGAAGAACTTTCAATTCCATAATAGATTAACTTCTTCAGACTAAATAGAATAACATGAAGGGCCTGTATGAATCAACCCACCTCAATTGACCTTCAACACCATGATCCTCTTCATTGTGACTACCCTGTAACTGCTTCATTTATCTTTTTCTTCATCCAGCTAGGAAAGATTTCTACATCACTCGAATTCAATTATCACAACAACAATGGTGCAATATGCTGCTGAATACCAGACTAAATAGTAAGATGGATCAAATGAAGAAAACGCATAAACGTGAAAAGATGGAGCAAGATGGGGTATTAAGAATATGTGACAGCTATAACTGTAAGGAGCCACCAATATTTCACGTGCCTCACTATGGTCTGTTAGATTTAGAGATGTAATGCAGAAAAAACACTGTCTTTTTTGAAACTGTTAGTGAGAACAGTAAAGAACTGAAATAAATCTATCCTTAGAACAAGTAAACTGATCATAGGCAGTGCTAGAATAATCTCTTTCTAAATAGATCACAGTAGTTTCACTAGATCTAAGCAAGCTGATCTAAGTGAAAGACAATCAGTTCTAAACCATAAAACAACTAGAAGTAAATAGTCAAATCTAAGCAAAAACAGATCTAGGTAATGACAGATTTAATGGATCTGATGTAGATCAAACAAAAGCTAACAGATCTAACTAGAAATGTAGATCTGTATAGATAAAGTTGTCAAAACTAAATCTAATCTTCAGATCTGATCTATATCTAAGTAGTGAACAGATTATTACATAAACAACTTTAAAACAGAGAACTAATAAACAAGAACAGTTCTCTTACCTTGCCTTGTAGTCTTACCTCTGAAGGAGACACAACCACACACTAGAGATGCAATGCCACTTATACTTATGCTCAGAAAAAGTCAGGATCATGGATCTACCCTATAGGTTAGTCACTCATCTCTTGGCAAGAGATGAGTAGAATTTCTTGCCACCAAGAAAGAAAACAACACTTAAATATCCCACGGAATTTCTGAGATCAAACCCTCACACATGCTGAATAAAACAAGGACTCAAACCCTCACACAAGACAGAGGTTACAGGCAGCTTAGAGGGGTCACGGCTCAGGAGGGCCGGATCTATGCTAGAATGTCACAGCTCAAACTGAACAGCACTAGAAGGGAGACAGCAACCTTTAGGAGAAGATCTATGGACTGTAGAAGATGGCAGCAGCTCCAATCCTCAACACAGGTAACAGCCACATAATGCAACCCTGAAACAAGCCTTAACTCATCCCCAAACAAGAGGCAAATATCAATAATCAAGAAGATGAGAACTGATCAGATTTGGGAGGGCCGAACTGTCACTAGGAAAAACTCAGTCACTGTTGCAAAAGGGGCCACAGCTAGCAAGGAGAGATCCGCCCTCTTTATAATAGAACAAATGAGTGTGTAAAAAGATAGAGGTAGGAACTCTATTTATACTGCAGAGCTGGATTGGGGTAATAAAAATAATTAAAACAACATATTTAATTAATATAAATATTAATTAAACATGTTATAATTAAAATATTTAATTTATATTTCTCCTTAACCCTAAAGCAAAACAAAACCCCAAAGAAACATAAGCAAGGGTGAAGGGGGGGTTTAGGAGGGTGACTTGGTGGCAATACTTGTCCATTCATTCTCAAAGTGACTTTTTAATTTATCATCATTGCATATGGGATACATCCCACATGTGGTCATGCCAGCCTTCAAAGAGGGACCACCCAACAAGCTACTGATTAAGGACAGTTGCTTGTAACATTTATGAGATGCTTATCCCATAGGGTACAAGACCAAGGATCCCAGCCCATGCCCAGGACACTTGGGTACCCTGGACATTTCGAGGGGCCCTAGGCATATTTAGGGACTTTAACTGCATGGTCCCAGACCAAAAACCCCGTCATATCTTTGGGGGCACTAACAAGGGTCTTTGCCATGGCATTAACTGTTTGGTCCCAAACCAAAAAACCCAAGGAGTGCACTGGGGGCACTAGATGTAGCTGAGATGGCACCATCCCTCTGGAGGCTGGCTCTTGCGGCTACTTTAAATTCAACACTCCCTCTCGACAGGAGGCATTCCGACTTCCACCAGGCTTGTCAGTATCCAGAGCTTTGTCGTTGACGGTGGCTTCAGGCAAAATATCTGTCTCATCCTGATACATCGTGGAACTTATGTTGAATGTTGATAACGTTCTTCTGAACCATGTCCAGGACATAGTGGTATCTCATCTCAATGTGTTTGATCTGTCATGAACTCTGGATTCTCGGTGAACTTTATACAACTCTGATTGTCCGCGGTGAATGTTGTGGGTTAGAGTTCACAGACTAAACAAGTTTGAGAGTAGCTTCCTGAGCCACATTACTTCTCTGCTAGCAACACTTGCAACAATGTATTATCCTTACGCAATGCTTTGGGTTATGGAGCCCTATTTCTGTTGGACCAAGAAATCATTGCAGAACCCAAACTAAAGCAATATCCAGTGCTCTTCTCGATCCTTTGTCTTCCATCAATGCGAGATCACGTAAAACAATGGAGCATTACACCTCCACTAGACGTGTATCTGAGACCATAGGCTATAGTTTCCCGAACATATCTCATAATATGCTTAACAACAACCATAAGAATATGCTTAGGTTCTTACATGGGCCGTGAGAACATTCTGCTTTTAACAAATATGCGGTCTCCATTATGTGAGAGACCACATCAAGGAACCAATGATTTGCTGATGCTGGGTGGGGTCTTACGGATCTGAACTTGTGACTGATCTTGTAGTTTCTTTAAATTAGAGATCATTAAGATAGTCATGGACTTGCAGTCCAACACGCCAAATCTGCCGGAGAACATCAACTCCATATTTCCCTTGAGAGAGAAAGAATCTCACTGGTTTCTACCATACCTCAAGCCTAAGAAATGTGCATTAAACCCAAGTCTTTCATTTCAAACTCTGTAGAAAGCTCCCTTTTAGTTTGAGCTATCAAGTTTTTCCTCTCCAGTGAGGAACAAAACATCCACATATAAGACTAGGATAAGCCCGGATGATTTTGAACAATCTTATATAAAGATTTGGATCTGCTTTGCTCTTAATTAGATCAAGACTTTGTAGAAACATTTATTCTACCATACCAATCTCGAGACTTGCTTCCAACCCGTCTGAGGGCTTTCTTGAGTTTGCAGACATGAGATCTTTTATCATGTATCATGAAATCCTCAGGTTGCTCAATATATACTTCTCCAACTATTGTTAAAGAAGCGGTCTCGCGTCCATCGGTGAAGTTTTCCAACAAACTCTATTACAAGAGATAATAACCACGATTGAAGTATACGGCAAGCTGGAGCAAAAATCTGCGTGTAGTCAATTCCCATTGAGAGAAACCACGAGCTCTGAACTTCCTTGTATTTCTCAATGCATCCATCTGCGCATGCTTTATCTTATAAAGCCATTTTGAAGTTACTGTTGATTTGCCATGAGGTCTAGGGACTATGGTCCATACATCATTCTTTTAGAATAGAGATGTATTCTTCATTTCCATAGCATCTTTCCATGATGTTTAGAAACTCTACAAATTTGGAAGGTTCTAAATCAATTACATTATTTAAATTAGCTATGAGATGGTGCTTATGTCAGTTTCTTGCTTTCACTTATCTGGTTTCTTGCTTTCTGTGAAAGTGCCCTTATGTGTTGAATGTTTTTCTGTTTCCTTTAGATTTCCCAGCACCAGGCTGGTTTCCTTTTAGCAGGAGGTATCTCCATGGAAACTCAATAGTATATGAGGGATCCACTGGAAGTTCTGAGGTTTTCCTCCCTCTGCTCATCTAGAAAAGGAGAATCTAAAGGATCAAGTGGTGGAGCTTCCCGCTCCTCTGAATCATCTGAAAGTTCTCTGTGAGAAGTTGCTTCTTCATGAAAAGTCAAGTCTCTGCTTACTTCGATGGAACTTTTGACCTGGAATATAAATCTTGTAAGCTTTTGAGGTTTTCACTTTGTGCCACAAAAGTTCCTTTCTTTCCTGAGGGCTCTAGCTTGGTCCTCTTCTCTTTTGGAATATGAATGTATTTGGTGCCAGATTCTCAAATGATCAACAGGGGAGCTTAATTAAGGGCACTTGAGAATTTTAAAGCACCAAAGGGCTTTGTGGACATCTATTATGAATATTAGAAGCTGCATTGCTGGTAGCCTCGACCCCAAAGAAGACCAAAGGTAAGTTAAATTCATACATCATGGCCTTTGGTACTTCCGCAGGATAGTTTGATTCTTTCTTCCGGCCATTCTGTTGGGGTTGTATGGTACAGTTAGTTCCCTCTTAATTCTAGAAGCCCGACATAGTTTGTCATATTTGAAGGAGTCAAATTCTTTCCATTATACATTTTGAAAACTTCGGATGTAATGCGCACATTTGATTTTCAACAAGATTCTTGAAATCTTGAAATATGCTAAAAGATTCATCTTTAGTCTTTAAGAAATAAAACTTGGATTTATTTCTTAAAAAAAAAAAAAAAAAAAAAAAAATGATATAATAAATACAACCATTTATAGGCAGTTAAGTCCTTGGGCCTAAAGATGGGAATGGATTAAGTCCAAAATTCCATTTGATTTTCTATTATTGAGAGAATAGGGTTTCTTTGTATTCTTACAAAGTGAACAACAACTACAGATACTATCATGCTCAAAAAGAAAATATTGTACATACCATCTTACAGGCGTTATAGTTGAGGTGTCAAGGTCTGCATTGCCATTTCATGGGATTTATTGTCGTGGGGAGCAGAGCTTGAACAGCGACTGAAATCTTATAAAGTCCGCTTCCACGAGTTCCAATTGTTATAGAATTACTTAAATCTTCATTTGAGGACCATGAAGACCTTCCAACTTTGGAGAGAAAGCTCTTGAGAGTATATACTTTCTAAAGCTGGGCAATTAAATTTTTCTTTGAATAGTACATAAAGAATTTCATCAATGTGAAAGATATTACTTGAGTGAAAATGGAAAGAGGTAGATCCAAAACCTTTTTATGTCATAGGTGCCATCATCCCCTAGTTCACCTTTGACTTGAATTTCTTGTCTTGATAGTTTGCAAGGGTTTGTTTGAAGCTTGTCATGTGTGCAGGCTCCATTGTCTATTAGTCAAATCTCTTTTGACTTGGTGATAGTGTCGAAAAGAGTGAGATAAGATAATATTTATTTTATTTGTTGCTGATGCGGCTGACTCTGGTTTGTCTTCTTTGAGGCTCCTCCTGAGGTTTAGCCTCTTTCGATTGGCGGCGGGGCTTGGAATCTTCCTCTTTTTTTCTGTTGAGATGGAGGATTCCTGCAATCTCTTGCATAATATCCTAGCTTATTGCAGTTAAAACATTTAACTTTAGATAAATGAGGGTTGAGATGAGATAGCTTACCTTGAGGTTACTTACCTTTGCCTTTAGCTTGAGGGACTTCTTCCATTTCTTGGTTTTCGTTGAAAGTGCATGATCTTTTAGAAGTGAAGACTCATTTCTGTCTTTAAGTCTTCCTTCTTCTTCTAAGTAGTAATGCCATAATCTGTCAAAGTTGAGGCACGGACTTCTCTTCCATTTATCGATGCAAGAAAAACTCCCCATGACTCGGGAAGTCCATCAAAAGCAGTTTGCAAAAGGTCATCATCTGAGGAACTCCACCACTAGCAATAGAGCCCGATCTTTTGTTTGAGCAATTTTGGAGAAGGTATCAATTGAATCATCTTTTCCCATTCTCGAAGTCTGAAATTTGTTTCTTTAGAATTTTTTCTGATTGGTGCCTTCTTTTCATAGAGGTTTGCAAAAGAATCAAAACATTCTTTGGAGTCCTTAGGTGATAATGATTAGCGATATGTTGTCCTTAACATAATCAAAATGATTCTCTTAGCCTTGGCTTGTTTCTTCTTGTATGTTTTATACAGGCTGTGTTTAAAGTGGGTTCTTCAATAACCCTAGTAATCAACTCTTCTAGTTCATTCTCTTCAAGAATGTTTGTTATCTTGGATTTCCAAGCATTGAAATTAGAGGCCCCTATAAGTCTGTCTTCAATTTTCACTGATGTGGAGGCCATGTTGGGATCTAACTCAGTTTAGATGCTGCTGATCTCTGCAAAAAAACCCTAACAAGGTGGATCTATGCAGACTCAAAATTATATCCTACACCCCTAGCTCTGAAACCATGTTAGATTTAGAGGTAATCTTGAGAAAAACAACATCTTTTTATTTATTGTTGGTGAGAGCGGTAATAGAGAACTGAAATAAATCTATCCTTAGAACAAGTAAGTAAATTGATCATAGGTAGTGCTAGAATAATCTCTTTCTAAATAAATCCGCGGTGGTTTCATAGATCTAAGCAAAATTTGATACTAAGTGAAAGACAATCAGTTCTAAACCATAAAACAACTAGAAAGTAGATAGTCAAATCTAAGCAAAAAACAGATCTAGGTAATGACAGATTTAATGGATCTGATGTAGATCAAACAAAAGCTAACAGATCTAACTAGAAATGTAGATCTATATAGATAAAGTTGTCAAAACTAAATCTAATCTTCAGATCTGATCTATATCTAAGTAGTGAACATATTATTACATAAACAACTTTAAAAACAGAGAACTAATAAACAAGAACAAATCACTTACCTTGCCTTGTAGTCTTACCTCAGAAGGAGTCACAACCACACACTAGAGATGCAATGCCACTTGTACTTATGCTCAGAAAAATCAGGATCGAAGATCTACCATATAGGTTAGATCTTGCCAAGATGAGTAGAATTTCTTGCCACCAAGGAAGAGAACAACACTTAAATCCCACGGAATTTCTAAGATCAAACCCTGACACATGCTGAATAAAACAAGGACTCAAACCCTCACTGAGGCAGGAGGAGTTCTGGGGGCAGCTTGAAGGGTGTGACTCCGGAGAAGGGGCTGGATCTATGCTAGAAGGTCACGGCTCAAGCTGAACAGCACTAGAAGGGAGACAGCAACCTTTAGGAGAAGATCTATGGACTGTAGAAGAAGGCAGTAGCTCCAATCCTCAACACACAGGTAACAACCACATAATGCAGCCCTGCAACAAGCCTTAACTCATCCCCAAGCAAGAGGCAAATATCAATAATCAAGAAGCTGAGAACTGATCAGATTTTGGGAGTGCCGAACTGTCACTAAAACTCAGTCACTGTTGCAAAGGGGGCCACAGCTAGCAAGGAGAGATCCGCCCTCTTTAGAATAGAACATATGAAAGTGTAAAAAGATAGAGGTAGGAACTCTATTTATACTTTTAGGCTAGGTTAGAGTAATAAAAATATTAATTAAAATAAGCATATTTAATTAATATAAATAATGATAAGCTTATGTTATAATTAAAATATTTAATTTATATTTTCTCATTAACCCCTAAAGCAAAACAAAACCCCAAAACATAAGCAAGGGTAAAGGAGGGGGTTTAGGAAGGGTGACTTGGTGGCAATGCTTGTCCATTCATTCTCAAAGTGACACTATTTGATTTTATCATCACTGCAATTTGGGATACATCCCTCATGTGGTAATGCCCACCTTCAAAGAGGTTCATACACCAACAATGCACGATCAGAACGAGGTTACTGAGTATTCACAGGGTCTTTTCCACCAAAGGTACAAGACCAAGGATCAACCCATGCCCAGGCATGAGCACCCTGAGTTATTTCAGGGCCCCTAAGGCATATCTAGGGACTTTATTTATGGTCCCAGACAAGAACCAATCATATCTTTTGAGGGTCCTCTCGGGGTCTTTCTTGGTCCTAGACCAAGAACCGTAGTCGTATATTGGGTCCCAGACCAAGAACCCCAGTCATATACTGGGGGGGGGCCTAACAAGGGTCTTTTGCCATGGCACTGACTGTTTGGTCCCAGACCAAATCCCCAGGAGTGCACTGGGGGCCCTAGATCTTGGCTAGGGTCTTTGCCATCCTCCTGGAGAATGGCTCTTGCAGCTGCTTTAAATTCAACATGGTCAACCTATTTAATATGTATTTATGCTATAGTAAACCTATATTATGTATTTATGGAAGAGGATAAATAACATTTTCACAGGGGTTTAAGCAGGGCAGTACAGCACCAGCTAGCAGAAGCAGTACAACACCCACAAGCAAATCCAATAACGCCAACAGACCTGTACAAATAGGTTCCACGCGGAGTGCCAGCATTATTGGGTGTCAAAATAGGGGCACATCCATGTGTACGGTGTAGGGACACAAGGTAAAATTCGGATGGGTCAGGCTGTACTATGAACGATATCTATCCTCTGCATGTATTTATACAGTGTTCAAACTGGTATCTTCCTCAAATATCACATATTTATATAGAAGTTAATGGGTAGGTGAACGGCCCAACAATTCCAATTAATAAAATGGCAATACTCTTGAATATTACACTTTTAAGGATTCTATGGTATATTGTCGCTACCAACATAAAGTTTGGCAACCAAAACCATCTTCACGAACAAGTGGTGTGAATGAATAGTTTCTCTTTGTACGGAAAAGCAAAAAATGCTATGGACAAAAAATTTGCACGTAGTTGCAACCAACAATTCAGTACAACAATGTTAAACTGTTGAAAGCCTACACTCCAAGATACCATGCCCAAGTTGGACATGTCCCAAAGCTTGAGGTATGTATGAGTTCAAGAAACTGTGAATGAAGATGCAGCACATTCCCTATCTTAATAAATCACTTTAGAAGGAGAAACTATCTAACAAGACCTTTACCAAATTCCCATAATCAATAATCCAGGGTTCGTTCTGCCTCTGTGCTCCTCTAACTAAATTTGTTTTGACCGGCTCCATTGCAAATAACTCAATATATTTTGGCTATTTTGCATTGAGGACGCATCCCCACCCCCAAGGACACATCCCTAGCATTTGCATACCCCCTTTCTCTCCAGGACGTCTTCGCATCCTCAGGATGTTTCCCACCATTACATTGTGAGGATGTCCCCAATGTCCCTAAGGACACCCAGACATCCCTTGATCATTCCCGTTACCCATAAAGACACGTGGTTACTAGACCTGCGTTGGGTTAAGTAGATAAGAAAACAAGAATTGCCACAAACTAATGATTAAGCAAAGTAAAAACAAATCACATTTGGCTGACAATTAAGAAGCAGCATAGGTAACTTACTGCAGGTTGATGATTAAGTAGACTTTGGCGAGATGACTAGGGAAAGGACAACTCCTGTTTTCTCAATTCACATAAGCTGCATATTGTTATGGCACGGCACTAAAGAGAGCATCTTGCTAAATTCTGTTAAAATGCAACGTGATATATTATTTTTGGCTTATATATATTCTGGGGTACCTCCCTCACATAAGATCATAAGCAACACCGTTTTTCTTAAAAAATTAATGCCAAAAGTGTGTGCATATATTATCATTATTTGTTTTTGTGAAAGAAACTAAAAGAAAATTGCTAGCCCATCTCAGAAAGAAATTCAAAACATCCAGCCCTATTGCTGAAGCCTGAGTAATATATCTGTATAAAACATACTGTACACAACTTTAAAAATAATGTGAGAAAACCAAATGACATGTTATATTCTCAACATGATTTATCTAAATTGACCTTGGACTCATATAATTGATGTTGTCACAGTTCTGTCTCAATTATAGTTTTGATTGATTCATTAGGAAGCAGGCCTTCAGTTCGAATTGCAGCCTTTTGAGAATCTGGACTGATAAAGAGCATAGTGGGAAGTCCACGGATCTGAAAGCAAAGTTGAGGACAAATTTAAATAGATGAGAATAAATACCAAATAACTTTACATTATGAGACATAGTCATAAACCTAAAACATACAGAACTGCTAATTCCTTAAATAAAAAATAATAAATTCATCCCAAATATAACCACAGAAACTTGAAACTGCAGAGTTTAAACCATAAATAGGCGGAAAAGAAATGTGAAATTACCTCCAGTTGTTGGGCTAGTTCATACTCTTCATCAGTGTCTATCTTGACAAATTTTACAGTTGGGCCGTATTCCACAGCAAGCTGCATAATTTTTAAATGAATGATAAGTTAGATTGCAGCAGAAGGAGCAGGTAATGGCCTAAAAAGAAAGGTACAAATAACAAGATATTTTTTCAAATAATTCCGTATACAAAATCTTTTAGTAGTCAAAAGCAATCTCACTGAATATCCCAAATAACAGAGATGGCAACAGTTGACCTAGGCCAGAATATTTGCAGCCAGATGGAGAACTCACTCAGAAACGTGACTGTCTAGAGGCAAAAGGAAAAATAACCAGTAGACTAGTTTCCATAAGAATACAAAAAGTGTAATGCATTTAAAAAACTTTAGGACTTTTATTAAATAAACAGTTGTGATCTCTACTATTTCGAGATATATTTTATAGCTGGCTTCCTACAATATGTAGGGTTTTCTTCTTGTTCTCCTAGCTTAAGATTTTCTATTGTACTTTTGGGAGATGACTTTTACAGTCCCTTATTGCTCATTTTGGCATGCTGTACTTTCCAGTTCCATTAACCTGTTTTGGTCCTTAGTGGACATTAATATAATTTCACTTCATTTATCTAAATTAATGGAACTGTTTCCCAATTCACGGTGACCCCTATTGTTTACCAGAGAGCTTGCTTCGAGCTTTGCCAACATCAAATAATGATTTAACATATGCACACACACAAGCATACAACATGAACCATTTACCAATGGAATTCAAGTATAACCTGAAAACAATAATAGCTCTTACCAGAATGGGTTAAAAAAGTATATAAAAGCAAAAAGGGAATTCCAGTGTAAAGCTCTATGCACATGACAATGAATCAATTAGTTGTACCCAAAGGTTCTAGGCAGCAAACAGACAAGCTTTTATGCAACTTTGTAAAATCATTCCTGACGATAGTATGTTCAAAATGAATCTGAACGTGAAGAGGGCCATATAGAAAGATTGCAGATGGTCCTATAGGCAATCCTTCAGGTAGAGGACCAAAAAACTTTACGATATGACACGACCTTACTTTTCACTAGCACATAGGCTCAACACAAGATGGGTTGTAAAGGGATAGTGTTAGCTTTTGGGGTTACTCCAAAAGTGTTTTGACCTAGCTAGGAGAGCGCTAGGTCTCCTAGTCTCTTGGTGATGCCTGATGGACATATGGATGGCTCAACTTGAGTGGATGCTTGACCTTGGATAGAGTGCTAGCATAATTCAATCACCTAGGAGGTTGCTATCCTATGTAGCATGATAATTAACCCATTGGGTACACACAATGGGGGAGTCGGTTGCTTGATTAGGAGAGATATCTACCTAAGAGGATGAGTGTTGGGCACGTGGAGGAGGGCACTTAGACCTTAAAGCATTGGACCATGTGACAAACAACTTGACTTGAGGATGCTTGGGATGAGGAGCATACTTCATGGAGGTTGGTTGTGGGCTTGCGCACATATGTTGAGGAGAAGCATTGGAGCAAATAACTACATTAGCACACATGTTGAGGAGCATTGGGCCCAAGAGGACATGTGGCACACAATGAGAAAAGGAGCACCTTGCATGAGGACACTTGGAGAATGAACAACCATGTAAGAGGGAGTGTTGGGCTAACAACTTGTTGGATAATGCACCATCTTGGAGGAGGGGCGTTGGGCCCAAGGGGCATCATGCCTGGAGGGGTCACCACCTTGGGGTTAGGTAAAACTATAATGTGACACTTGTCATCCTTATATTCTAGAGTGCTCCATGTGGGGTTTCCTTGTCGATTGAGGTCTAGGGCTACTTATGTGGACCTAGTCCATGTTTTATGTTGTCCTCCCTCACCTATTCTATATAAAGGAAGGAGAGAGCCTTTGTCATCACTCACTATTGAGAGAGAGAGAGAGAACCTTGCATGAGGACACTTGGAGAATGAACCACCATGCAAGAGGCAGTGTTGGGCTAACAACTTGTTGGATAGTGCACCATCTTGGAGGAGGGGCGTTGGGCCCAAGGGGCATCATGCCTGGAGGGCTCACCACCTTGGGGTTAGGTAAAACTGTAATGTGACACTCGTCATCCTTATATTGCAGAGTGCTCCATGTAGGGTTGCCTTGTTGATTGAGGTCTAGGGCTACTTATGTGGACCTAGTCCATGTTTTATGTTGTCCTCCATCACCTATTCAATATAAAGGAAGGAGAGAGCCTTTGTCATCACTCACTATTGATGTACTCATTATTCTATCTTTGTAATTGTCTTGGAGAAGTCTTGTAGAGAGCAAGACCTATGGTTTGTGATGTAAACCTCATAGGAGACACGAAGATGAATGCTAGCACTAAGGATGGGCATGGGTATTAACACTTGTGTGATGCAAGAGAATAAGACCTCAGGATTGTGTGATGTAAACCCTAGAGCAAAAACATTGAGTGCTAGAGGAGTAGAGGAATCTTGGAACTTGGTGTGATGCTTAGCTTGAAGAAGACTCGGAGCTTATGTTGATGTACTCTTTATAATCCATTGCAACATTGTCAAGAGGTCTTGGTGCTTGTGTGATGCAAGAGAAGAAGACTTAGGGTTTGTGGGATGCAAACCCTAGGATAGACAAGAAGCTTGGAAGGTTAGCACTAGGGTTTGTTTTGGAACCTTTGTACTTGTGTGATGCAAGTAGACCTAGGATTTGAGTAATATAAACCCTGGAGTAAGACATGAGCGCTAGAGAAGTGAAGAAGACCAAGAGCTTGTGTGATGCTGCATGCAAGCTTGGAGAATCTCCTAGAAGACTTGTGTGATGCAAGTGGGAGATCAAGGGTGGACTTGTTGGTGTTGATGTTAGCTTGTTGTTGAGCCTTTCGAGTGCCCAGGAGTTACTTGGTGTGATTCCTTTGTTGAATTTAAAGCAGCTGCAAGAGCCATTCTCCGGGAGGATGGCAAAGACCCTAGCTGAGATCTAGGGCCCCCAGTGCACTCCTGGGGTTCTTGGTTTGGGACCAAACAGTC
>SNQJ01S0188104.1:0-18383 GCA_010110895.2 Picea sitchensis | reverse complement strand
TTTCCCCAACCAACCCACATAGTTTTCAAACATTCATTTCATTGTTTTGGAAAGCTTCTAGTGGAAGATGAGGGTTCCTTCTGGTTCGGGTTTGAGATGGTTCAAGGGTTCCATCTCTTGTATTTGAGATTTATCTAATGTTTATTTGGGTTTTTTATGCCACATACCTATACTTAACTCTACATACATTTTGTCTGCATTCATTTCTCTATATTCAATCAGTCGTTTGGGAACAATATCGGTTAGTGATTATATCCTTACCTTCATAAATGATTTTGTAAGTTTTGTTATAGGGTTTATAATACTATAGTTGTCGAAGGTGTTTATTGTATCTCTGTAGTTGAAGTTCATGTGTGCATTTCCTTTATTCAGTGTAATACTCAGATTATTTTTTCTTTCATGACCTTGTCATGATTTTTGGTTTGGAAACGTTACAGGTCATTCTAGGAGATGAATGTTTTGGTTACGTTTTGCTTCTTGTATAAATTTTTTTTTACTGATAAGATAGATTTTTGGATACTTCAACTAATGATGGGCCCTTTTTTGTATACGAGGTTACCCATCAGAAAGGAACGTTGGCTCTAGCTGGTCAAACCACTCTTTTAGAGGACTTTCATTTATGGGTTTGTGTTACTCATGGTAATAAATTCATACCCCAACTCTTTGTCATTTTACTTATAACAATTTTGGTTTCCTTCTATAATTGGTTATGCGTCATTGGAGGTGTGCTCAGCCAAACTAGTAGGGTTTATCTTGAATCAACTACACACATATGCCTCCAAGTTTACTTTGAATATTTTTATTTTCTAGTTGTGATAAATTACCATACCCAGGTGCCTCTCTAATCTTTGCATTAGAAAATCTTTTGGTAGGTAATGATATGGATTCTCGGCTAGGGCGTTCAACCTTTAGACGTAACTCAGTTTCTAAAGTAGACCCTAGATATGGATGAGGGTTTGTAGCCATCATTTCTATTTGAATTAGCAGGATGGTTACTTATCCTAGATATGTCAACTATTTTGGTCTATTTTAAACAATAAGAAGTGTATTTTTTCTTTACTATGCATTCTGTTTTCAAAGATTCTCCATATGTGTGGCTGCGTATGAGGTTTTTTTTATTTTGTTGCATTTTAAACTAAGAATAGGATAACACCATATGTATGTTAAAAGGTCTTTCACTCCCATTAATTTATAGAGTCGGGTCGACAAAGATGTATCTTTGTTACTGTTTATTAATGTAAATTTTCCTTTGTTTTCAATTTGTGGTTGTGAGTGATTTCAGCCTTTACCTTCCATGCTCGTCTAATTTTCATTTTTTTTTCTTGTTTAAAAGGAGTTGCAGAAAACTACCAAATTGGTTCTATTGTAAAACTCATACTTGGTTGTTGTTATTCTATACCCTTAACCTTTTGTATATATTATATATTTTATTCATGGTAATAGTGTTGTCGTTTAGCCTTTGTCTTGTTGGTTTTATTTCCATTTATATG
Organism: Picea sitchensis; assembly: GCA_010110895.2. Lineage (NCBI taxonomy): Eukaryota > Viridiplantae > Streptophyta > Pinopsida > Pinales > Pinaceae > Picea > Picea sitchensis. Next base: position 16,893 of record SNQJ01S0188104.1, on the reverse strand, counting down.
GTTTTCCTCTCTATATATTTCTATAATTTTCTTCACGGAAATATCATTATCGTTTTAGCCTCTGTTCTATTGGTTTCTCTTCAAATTAAATAGTATTCCTCTGTACTACAATTTTGTTTATACTTTCTATATTTGAACCTGATTATGGAAATATTTGATGCTTTCTAATATATCATAGCAATCATATGCTGAAATGAAATAAGTGAGAACCTCTAATCACTGGTTAGATTTCAATCGTTAAATATTTAACCATAAATTTACAAATAAAACATCAAATTTACTCAAATAGAGTATCTCATAATTATAATTGAATAGTAATGTAACCAAATTAGAATAGTCACATATTACTAAAGGAACAATAACTTAATCCAGAACAGAATGGAAGAAAAACCTATAACTGAGAATTCCTTAGGGGAAAACACATGTCAAGTGCTTTGTTCCTCCTAACCTTATATCAAAGATGCGACATATGTCCAATCTATCACCCCCTAGATAAATCTCGATCTAATAAAACTAACCAAGTGACTTGGTGCAGTGTGTAGGGTTATGAGCATTACGTGAATATTTCTGTGTCATGAAGATATTTCTTAGATTTTAACTTTGATTCAAAATTGAGTCCCATTATCTTTTTTCTCTTTTCTTTATAATATTTTCCTAGGTATTTGACACTTTCATGAGCCCCCTTCTCATTGATTGCTTGTAAATTTGATTTTTTCTCACTAAGCACCTGTCAATTTAATTTTTACACATGTTCCTAAAAACTTGAGATACTGTCTCACTTTTATTGAGTTAACTCAACAAATATTCACCACTTGTACCTCTTCTATTGTCACTTGGTAGTTTTATTTGGATTAACATATTTTCTCTTCTAACAGTCCCACTTCATGTGTGCTTCCTCATTTTTTATTAATAAAATAATAAATAAAACAATAAGTCTTGAGTTGGATCATGAGGATCAATAATGTGTTGATAGAGAAAGAATAAAAATAATAATAGTAAGTTTTGAATTCAAAATTTTGGGGTATCACATCTACCCCCTTAAATATTAACATTTACCTCAGTGTTATATAATCTTGGTCTAGATCATTTTGGAACAGAAATGGATATGATTTCCGCATATGATCCTCCATTTCCCATGTAGATTCTTCAGGACTAACGTGCCTCCACTGCACCATTACCTATCTAATGGCTCGATTTTAGAGTGTAAGCTCCCTCCTGTCGATAATACGATCCATCTCTACTTGGAATTCTCCCTTGGATTACACCTATATCATATTCCAATCCACAACATGAATAGGATCATGTATATATTTTTTTAATAATGAAACATGGAACACATCATGTAATTTTACTGTATGTGGAAGTGCAAGTTGATAGGCTACATGTCCTATTCATGCAAGCACTTCAAAGTGACCACAATATCTAGGAGCTAAGTTAGTATACCTTCCCCATCTTAAATAATTCATTTTTGGTCTTACTCTTATATACACATGGTCTCCAATATTGAACTCCCTTGGAGTTCTTTTGGAGTCTTCACTTCTCTTATGCATGTCCTTAGCTACTTTCAAATTATGTTGTACCTGCTTCATTGTTAGTTCCATTTTGTTTAAAATTTTAGGTCCTATCATCAATATATTGATAGGATTACTCTAGGAAATAGGGGTATTACATTTTATTCCATAAAGAATTTCCAAAGGAATAAGTTTAGCTGAAGCTTGGTAATGATTATTATAAGTGAATTCAACCAATGTAGATATTCTTACCATTTGTTTGGTCTATTCATAACAAACATTCTGAGCATATATTCTACTATTTGATTAGTTCTTTCAGTTTTCCTATCCGTATGAGGATGGTAAGTAGTCCTAAAATTTAATTATGTGTCTAAGCGTTTAAACAGGGCTTTCCAAAAGTTTCCTATGAATTTCATGTCTCTATCTAAGATTAGAGTTTTAGGAATTCCAAGTAGTCGGACGATTTCCTTCATAATTATATCTTCTATTTTAATGGATTTATAAGTGGATGTAACTCGTATGAAGTGAGATTCTTTACTCAATTTATCAACAAAATCCACTATAGAATCATTTTGTTTACTACTTTTAGGAAAGCCTGTTATAAAATCCATACTTATAATTTTCCATTTCCATTCAGGAACAAGTAGGGGTTGTAATAATCTAGCTAGGCTCCGATGTTCAAATTTAATTTGTTGGCATTCTATGCACTTAGCTAAATATTCAACAGTTTCTCCTTTCATATTAGGCCCATAAAATTCCTTTCTTAGCATAGTAATTATTTTTTGATAGCCAGGATGTCTAGAGTATGGATTTTTATGAAATTAATTCAATATTAGTAATTCAATTTCTTCTTCTTAGGGTATATACAACCTATTTTTGTACATCAATGGTCCATTTTTATAAAGTCTAAAGTCTGATTTTTCAATTTCAGCATGATTTTCTACCAGTTTTAATTTAATACTTTCATATTCTATATCCTTTTCAGATGCAATCCTTACTTTTTCCTTTAAATATGTTTCATAATTACTTCTTGTAAATGTATAAATCAGATTTGCATATCTACTCAAGGCATATGCTATCTTATTTTATTTCCGCTTGAAATGTCTTAATTCAAAATCATGCTCACTCAATAAATCTAACCACCTTGCCTCTCGAGCGTTGCGATTTTGTTTATCAAATAGGTACTTTAAAAAAATAGTATTCGACATCAATAGGAATTTGTGTCCTATCAAATAGTGTCACCACATATTTAGTATGTGTATTATCACGACTAATTCTAAGTCGTGTGTTGCATGATGTCTTTCATGATCCTTAAGCTTTATAGATTAATAAGCAATTGCATGACTATCCTGCATTAATACTCCTCCCAACCCTTGAATGCATGCATCTGTGCATACAACGAAATCCTTGTATGGGTGTGCTATTTTTAGTATTCAAGTTGTTGTTAGGAGATTTTATAGTTTTTCAAAACTTTCTTGTCATTTTTCAAAACATATAAATTTTGATCATTTCTTTTGTAGGCATGTTATAGGATGATAAATCTTTGAAAACCCTTCAATAAAATTTTGGTAATATCATGTTATACCCATAAATAATCTTATGTCTAAAACATCTTTTGGAATTTGCCAGTCCATAATGGCCTTTATTTTCTCTAGGTCAACGACTATTCCTTCTTTGGAAACTACATGTCTTAAATATTGAATTTTATCCTTATAAAAAACACATTTACTAAGTTTAGCATATAGCTTTTGTTCTCTCAATATTTGTAGAATTATTCTTAAGTGTTCTTCATGCTCTTGTTCATTCTTTGATTAAATTAGTATATTGTTGATGAAGTTGATTACAGATTTATCTAAGTATTTACTTAGGATAATATTCATTAAACACATGAATGAGGTCGGGGCATTTGTTAACCCAAAGGGTATCACTGCAAAATCGTAATTCCCATATATCGTCCTAAAAGTTGTTTTGTATATATCTTCATCTTTAATTCTTACTTGATGATATATTGCTTGTAAATTGATTTTTCAAAATATCCTTACCACGTGTACTTGATCGAATAGATCATCAATGCAAGGTAAATGATATATGTTTTTAATTGTCATTTTATTAAGTTGTCGGTAGTCTATGCATAGTTGTAAGGTTCCATCTTTCTTCCTGAAAAATAGTATTATTGTTGCTCAGAGTCTATGGTTGTAAGGTTCCATCTTCTTCCTAAAAATAGTAATCATGCTCCCCATGAGATACACTTTGTCGAATATGCTTTTTGTCTAGTAACTCTTGAAGTTGATATTTTAGTTCACTAAGTTCTAATATATTCAACTGATCTAGAGCGTTTGAAGTTGGAACTCACCTGTGTAGTAAGTCTATAGAGAAATCTATCTATCTCTTAGGAGGTAATCCATGAATCTCTTGGAATACGTCTTGAAATTCCCCTGTAACATAGGGAAATTTTCTATATCTTTATTACTTTATTCTTTTTCCTTATATAATACATGAACAACAAATACTTTTCATCCCTTACAAACACATATTTTAATCTACAAGGATGATATCTTCCTAATTCTAATGGTTCTTGGTATTCCTTTAATGTTAATAATGTTACCATTATCATATACGTAAGTAAAAAAAAAATCATAACAATTTAGAATTACCTTATATTTTTCTAACCAATCCATGTCGATTAATACATCATATGATCCTAGTTGTAAAACATTCAAATTTTCTTGAGTTTTAAAACCATTTATACTAATTTCACAACCTTTAACAATATTTGTAACTTTCCTTTTTGTTCCTATAACAAGTTGTACTATCCATGATTTTTCAAAATTTTCTTTTTGTAGTTTACAAATTTATACTATCTTGGGTGAAACATAACTTAGACAAACACCTGGATCAATCAAAATGGAAATGGGTTGATCATTCAACATACCTTCTAATTCCACCATCCAAGCTTGATGATCTACTTGTCTGTTCTCCAAGGTTACCCTAATATTTGGGGTACTCCTTGCTATTTCACCAACTGTAGTAGCTTCTCGAACTATATGTATATTGTTGTTGTTTTTCATCTTGTGAATCCTTAAAATAATGTTGTTCACCACACTCTGAAAATTTTACTGGTTCTTTTTGGGCAGTCTCTTTGTTATAAAAATTTGTTGATTTCAGATTTTTATTATCATACAGGTTATAAGGCTTAATATTTCTGAAGTTATTTCCCTAAAACCCTTTTGCAATGTTCTTATTGATGAAATTTCCTTATTTTCTTCGTGGATCAAACCTTTCAACTTTCTTTCCATTCGAGTTTTTAGCATTCTCATTTCTTGTTTTATATTGTTCAAAACACAATTTATCCTTACACATAGCTTCTTCTAAAGTCTCAAGATTGTCAAATTCAATCCTATCTTTATATGAGGCAGGTAAACAAATAAAGAAGCATTGTATCTTTGTTTTTTCATCCACTATATATGGTAAATAGCGCAATAAGCTTAGAAATTTAATGCAAAATTATTTCATGGTTAAATTTCCCAATTTCATTTCATAAAATTCTTTAGCCTTACCTTCATAATATTGTTCTGATAAATATTGTTTCTTAAAATATCTTTTAAAAAATTTCCTGGTGATTTTACATTCCTTAATACTCTTTACCCTCATGATGATTATGTTTCTTTTTAGTTCTTTGTTCGATTTTGCAACTATCTCCACTTGAAGTTTCAGTTTTGTTAAAAACAAATTATGTCATTGATTCATTATGTTGAAATTTCCTAGACTTCTTCTTGTCCAGACTAGTTTTAGAATTACTGGAGAATTGACCTTTATTCTTGTCATAGTTCTGATTACACAATTTTTGTAACAATATTTCATCAAGTTATTCTTGTGTCTGTATAATTCATTCATTATCTTCCTTAATAGTTTTGAATTCTCTCCTTAGACCCTGTATGGTCTAAATTAATTCGGATTGTCTGTTATCCCTGCTTTCATTCAAATTAACCCATATATTTCCCTCACCAATATTTCCTTGTTCGAGATGTTCTGGTTCAATTTGATGTGAACCTTATTAAGGTAGAATATGTACTTATGTCATATTTCTTGTAATCAAAATATTCTTCCCAAATGTAATAAGAAAATATAACAATAGTAAATTCGTCTCTGTGGTTGAGCTCATAAGGCCAAGTGTGGTTCCTAAATCTCTGACACCACTATGTCACATACCCATAAAAAAAAAAATATTTTCAACAATATTTTGTTTTTGACTAAGTAAAATGTATGACACATTAATAAGACATCACTTACAAGAATCCTTTTTGCAATATTACCTTTTAGTCGTAATAGTTTCCATGTAAAAAATCACTTGACTTGTTTGTCCTATGTGGTATATTATGGCAAAAATTCTAGTTTACATCTGATATGGTTATAAACAACATATTACACTTCCCATGGTACAATTTTCGATGTTGACAACCCTTGTATATTATTTCAAAAGGGTATTTTTATTGGACCTTTTCGCGAACCTTCTTTCCTATACCTAAGTTGGTGAATTAACCACTTACTTGCTAGGTATAATATAGTAGTTGAAATTTTAAGGTGGCTAGTTCCAACAAATTAAGCATGGGGATAGGTGAAGGATTTAATTTGACAGTTGGATGATAATTACATTGTGATTATGTTTTTGTTTTTGTCAGCATTAATTATACTCGACGTTTAGTACATGAGTGGTTGGTAAATGTTAATGTCAAGTTGTCGTGACCTGTGTTCTTAATTAAACACCTATCCTAGAATCTCATTGCAAGCCTTTCATGTGTCAGGTGTGACCATATTGGAATGTGAGTTGGGGAGTATTTACCCGACCACCCAACGGATTTTTTGAACATTCATTTCATTTTTTTGGCAAGCTTCTAGTGGAAGAGGAGGGTTCCTTCTGGTTTTAGTTTAGGAGGGTTCTAGGGTTCCATCAATTTTCTTTGAGATTTATCTACTATGTTTTTGAGTTTTTTATGCCGCATACCTATACTTAAATATGCATACATTCTGTCTATGTTCATTTCTATGGATTCGATCAGTCGCCTGGTCATAATATTAGTTAGTGTTTATATCTTTACATGGTTTCTGATACTATAGTTGTCGAAGGTGTTTATTTTCTATCTCTGGTTAAAGGTCCTGTACACATTTCCTTTATTCTGTGTAATAATCAAATTATTGTTGCTTTCATGACATTGTCCTAATTTCTAGTTTGGAAACCTTACAAGCCTAGGAGATGAATGTTCTCGTTACATTTTTCTTCTTGTATAATTTTTTTTTTGATGAGAAGATATATTTTTGGATACTTCGACTAATGATGGGCTCTTTGTTGTATACGAGGGTACCCATAAAAAATTAGTATTGTCTTTAGCTATTCAAAAGTCTCTTTTACAGGAGTTATGTTTTGGGGTTCGAGTTACTCCTTGTAAGAAATTCATACCCTACCTCTTTATCAGTTTCCTTATAAAAAAATTTGTTTCCTTATGTAATTGGTTACATGTCATTGTAGGTGTGCTTGGACAAACTAGCAGGGTGTATCCTGAATCAACTTCCCTCATAACACTGTAAGTTTACTTTGAATGTTTTTCTTTCCTATCTGTAATAAATTACCATACCTAGGTGCCACTCTAATATTTGAATTTGAAAACCAAGTAGACCCTAGATATGGATGAGGGATTTTTTCCATCGTCTATGCTTGAATTAGGGGGATGGTTACTTATCCTAGCTCTGTCGACTATTTTGGTCTATTTTAAACAATAAGTGTATTTTTTCTTTACTCTGCATTTCATTTGCAAATATTCTCCGGATGTATGGTTGCGTATGAGGGTTATGTTACTTTTGTTGCATTTTAAACCAAGACTGGGCTAATACCCTGTGTATGTTAAAAGGGATTTCTCTCCCATTTATTTATAGAGTCGCGTGGACAAAGATGCAGCTCCATTACTATTTATTAATGAAAATTTTCCTTCATTTTTTCAGTTTTTGGTTGTGAGTGAGTATGACCTTTACTTTCCATGCTCGTATAATTTTCTTAGGTTTTTTCTCATTTAAAAGGAGTTACATAAAACTACCATATTGGTTCTATTATAAAATGTGTAATTGGTTGTTGATATTCTATACCCTTAACCTTTTGTATATATTCTAGATTTTATTCACGACAATAGCGTTATCATTTAGACTTTGTCCTCTTGGTTGTGTTTCCATTTATATAGTTTTCCTTTCTGTATATTTCTAGAATTTTCCTCATGACATTACCATTATTGTTTTATTCAATACCTTATTGGTTGCTCTTCAAATTGTATAGTATTCCTCTATACTACAATTTTGTTTATACTTTCTATATTTGAACCTGATTATGGAAATAAGCAATGATTTCTAATATATCATAGGAATTGTATACTTAAATGAAATAAGTGAGAACCTCAAATCTCTAGTTAGATTGAAATATTTAAATATTTAACCATAAATTTACAAATAAAACATCAAATTTACTTTAATAGAGTATCTTAGAATTACAATTGAATAGTAAGATAACCAAAATACAATATTCACAGATTACTATAGGAACAATAACTTAATCCAGAATAGAATGGAAGAAAAACCTGTAACTGAGAATTCCTTAGGCGAACACACATGTCAATTGGGATGCTACTCCAAACCTTAGATCATAGTTGCCACATATTCCCACTTAGTCACTCCTGAGGTAAATCTCGATCCATTAAAGCTAACCAAGTGACTTGTTGCAGTGAATAAGGTTATAAACATTATGTGAAGATTTTTGTGTATTGTAAATATTTCTCAGATTTCAACTCTGATTCAGAATAGCGTCCCATTCTCTTTGTTCTCTTTTATTTATAGGAGTCACCTAGGAATTTGACACTTGTATGAGCCTCATGCTCATTGACCACCTGTCAATTTGATTTTTACACATGTTCCTAAAAACTTGAGATCTTGTCTCACTTTCGTTGAGTTAACTCAACAATTCTTCACCACTTGTCCCCCTTATGTTGTCACTTGGTAGTTTTCTTTGGATTAAAAAAATTTCTCTTCTAACAATACCACTTTACATGTGCTTCCTCTTTTTTTATTCATAAAATAATAAATAAAACAATAAGTCTTGAGTTGGATCATGAGGATCCATAATGTGTTGATAACAACAGAATAAAATTAATAATAATAAGTCTTGAATTCAAAATTTAAGGGTATCACACTTTTGCTCAGAGGATTGGATCACAAAGGAATGTGATTCAAGGCATAGATGATTTTAGGTGCTAAATTTCACCAATGGGATAATTTTCCGTGTTTTTTCCCAAAAAATGATTCCCCGATTTCCATTTTTTCTAAAAATGATTCACCCAAATTCCATAGAATAAAATTATTTTACCTTAAAAATCACCAAAAATTTATAGAAACTATGTAAAATCCTTACAAATTTGAATTTTTTTACCAAACTATCGTCAAACATTTTACGTTTTGCATATTAAAGAGTAGTAATATTAGCCCAGGTTTCTACATTTTAATATAAAATTCCATCCTTAAAAGCCCTGATTCAAGGAAATCTTGGATAGGTGAAGAACTTTCATCTAGAGATAAAGTCAAGGAGAAGAGTGAACAAAGGAATATACAGGTGGGTTTCAACAAAGAGAAGCCACAAGAAAGGGTTGCTCCATATAGAGTTTGTTGTACATTCTTTGTGTGCATGTATTGTTGATTTTTTTGTAGCTTTAAGAGATATTGCCACTAGAGGTCAAGGTGATAGGCATGTGGAAATGTTTTTTTGGAACCAGTTTTGAATTTCGTTTCGGTGAAATCATCTTAGAAATGAGGTTAGGGCTCATGGGAAATTTGATGGAATTTGTGTATTTGTGTGGGGGTGCCACACCCACAAAGAAGATTAAAATATTCTAATTAATTGTTGAGTTTAGGAAGGGGTCCTAAACTCAATCATTGGACTCCTATATAAAGGAGAGATTTCATTGTGATATTAGATTATCATTGCGGAATGATGGATTGAGAATAAGTTAGTTTTCACTTGTGTCAAGGAGGATTGGTGGTCTCAACAAACGAAATTTTTCAAGATGGTGAATTTATCCCAGGCGAGAGGAGTTAAGAAGGTCACATGTGTGAGATAATTTTTCCATACCATACATGATTTGCAGTAGGACGAAGTGCATATATACACAGGTTATAGAAAGAAAAACTAAATATAGGGTATATGAAATTTGAGGTGGAACAAACAATGTATTTCCATGGGTTTCCAGTTGGTGAATCACATATCTAAGTTTCTAGGCAGGTACATATCCATACAGGTTGACATGTGATGTCAACAGGTCGTACATGTGGTGTTGAGTCTCCATTTTGAAACCTCTATTACCTTATATTATCTTATATCTAGGTCAATTTTACCTATGACATGCGCATATGTTGTTTATTTCTTCCACAAACCTACCTTGTGACCTTATCCATATGCATAAAGAGGTAACCCATGTTAAAAACATAATTTGTTTGATTTCTTGATTAATTGGGATTAAATGGTTGATTGTTTATGCTCCTAATTACCTTGATTATTATTAAGCAACTTCATGACTAGGCATCACCTCATCCGGTACTTATCTTCGGGATTCATCCGATACTTCCATTAGTCTGGTACTATAACAACCAACTGTTCTATTTCAACACTCCACTGATCTGGTACCACCTTTATGTTCATCTGGTGCCAACTCTGTGCTTATTCTGGTACCACCGTTGCATTGATCAAGTACCCAGATCTTTTACTGTGGTAATCCAATACCAACTGTTCTTGTCTGGTACCAACTGTTCTTATCCGGTACCAATTGTGCTAGTTCGGTACTAGAAATAATTTGAAATTTTGGAATGATTCTAGAAGAAAATCGGGGATAGGGGTTTTTTCCAGAGCAGCGTTTACACGTGGACATGTGAGGAAGAATTCACGTATATCACATGTGTGGACCTCCAGCTCAGGGGGAATGATTCTACAAAAATTAACTAAAATCTCAAACTGCCAACTTGCACCTCGATTTTCGTGCAGATGACATCATATATAGAAGTTCTACGAATGGATTTTGTCTAGAATGTGGAAACCTAAGTAATATGTGAGAAATTTTCTAAAATTCTAATTGTTTGATAAGATATGGGTGGATCTCTAACTCGAATTTGCCCAAATTGATGAAAAACATTGATTTTGGGGATTTATCCTAAAATTGTAAAAATTGTTTTCTAAGTTTGGGGATTCGGTTTCATCCATTCCTCCATGGATTTTATGTATAAATACGACCTCATAGGTATGAGGAAGGGAGATGAATTGTTATGTTGTAGGTTTGATTTTTGAGGATTGTTGATTGTACACCTATTTTTCAAGTATTAATGTTAAACTAAGGTTGTTTTTAGGACATCTTTAGACCCCAACATTTTGGCGTCATTGTCGGTTGTATCTCAGGGATATTGTTAAGGGAGAATTACAAAAGCCGTTGGATGTAGATTTTATATACCCTATCTCAGATAGTCGATGGGTTTCCCCATTAGTGATCATCCCAAAGAAAAATGGGAAATGGTGAATCTGTGTTGAATATAGGGAACTTAACAAAGCCACTCAAAAGGATCATTTCCCCTTACATTTCATCGATCAAGTCCTGGATACTCTGGCAGGAAATAAATTCTTTTCTTTCCTAGATGGTTTTAGTGGCTACAATCAGATCCATATCGCCCCAGAATATCAAGATAAAACTACACCTACCCCTGGGGTACCTTTTCATACAGAGTATTTCCCTTTGGACTATGTAACGCTCCAACCACATTCCAAAGGGCCATCCTGAGCATATTCAATGACCTGATCAGTGAAGGGATTGAAGTCTACATGGATGAATTCACTACTGATGGTGACCACTTCGACCAAGCACTGAATAATCTGGAGAAGGTACTGGAACGATGCATCGCTACCAGGTTATGTTTAAGCCATGAAAAATGTCACATGATGATGACAGAAGGTGTGGTACTAGGGCATTATATTTTTGTAGATGGAAATAGAGTAGATCCAGCAAAAATAGAGGTAATCCTTAATCTACCTACACCACACACACAAACAAAGGTACATAGTTTCCTTGGTGCTTATGGATACTATCGTAGATTTATGGAAAATTTTGCAAGAACTGATGCACCTTTACATGCTTTGACTGGTACTATGGAGTTTCAGTGGTCTGACAAGTGTGATGTGGCATTTGTAGGACTCAAGAAGCTGATATCAACAAAATTGGTGTTGAGGGGACCAAATTGGAAAATACCATTTCACATCTCCATCGATGCATCAAATATTGCCACAGGCGTCGTCCTTGGACATGAATAAGACAAGAAACCTTATGCTATTTATTTCATTAGAAAGAATCTTACTCCAGCTGAACTTAATTATACAGTAACAGAAAAAGAGTTTTTAGTTGTTATACACGCCATCAATAAATTTCGTCATTATATAACAAACTATCCCGCTATTCTGTATACTGATCATTCTGCTATTAGATATCTAGCTAATAAACCGATCACTAATGGATGGGTCACTTGGTGGTTATTACTCTTCCAGGAATTTGACATAACCATCAAAGACTGAACCAGGAGAGAAAATATTTTCGCAGACTTCCTATCCCACATACCGAAAAAAAATGACTCCTTAACAGTTAAAGATCAATTTCCAGATGAGCATTTGTTTGTCATTACCTCAAAGCCACCTTGGTACGCTGATGTGGAAAATTATCTGGCAGCAGGAAGATTACTGGTACATCTATCATCAAGGGAAAGAAAATTGATCGTTCAACGTAGCGCATGATTCTCTTGGATCAGTGGATATCTCTTCCACACAGGAGCTGATCTCCAGATCTGCATATGCGTATGAGATGAAAAAATCTACGACATACTAAAGGCAGGTCATGACGAACCCTGTGGTGGGAATTTTGAAAACCACAGGACTAGACACAAAATTTTACAGATGGGTTACTATTGGCCCTCAATATTCAGAGATGTGAAGAAATACATCCAGACCTATGACAGTTGTCAACGGATGGGAAAACCAGGTCAGGCTGATGAAATTCCCTTGAAAGAACAAATAGTCATAGAACCATTTGAAAGATGGGCACTAGAATTTGTTGGCCCCTTCAAACCAAGTCAAATCAAAAGGCCTATATTCTAGTGGTTATGGACTACATGACTAAATGGGTAGAGGCAAAACCCCTACGAAATTCAACGGAAGAGGTAGTCATCAAATTTATTTTCAAATTATTTATACGCTATGGACTACCCAGGGAAGTAATCACTGATGGGAGGTCACAATTTACAGCCCATAGAATCACCACCACCCTGGAAAATTATCATATTGAGAACAGAGTTACTTCTCCATATCACCCATAGGCAAACGGGCAAGTATAAAGAACAAATAAGGTCCTGGAGGCAATCCTGACAAAGACTGTCTCAAAAAACCAACAAAATTGGGCTATTGAGATTCCAGATGCCTTATGGGATTATCGTACAACATGGAATAACACCAATGGCTACTCTCATTATCACCTAGTATATGGTAAAGAACCCATCTTCCCAATCGAGTTTGAGATTAAAACCCTAAGGATGGCCCAGGAAATTAGACTGGATCTAACAACGACACATAAAAGTGCCTTCAACAACTCAACGAATTGGATGAAGCATGCCTATCTCCTATGGAGCACACAACTTTTATTCAGAAAAAGAGAGCGACTTGGCATGACAAGCATATCAAGAAGAAATCATTCAAGAAGGGTGATTGGGCACTTCTCTATGACTCCATATTTCATGATTTTTCGGGAAAATTACAGACATGGTGGTTGGGACCATATGAAATTGAGGAATTCCATGATAATGGCGCAGTCACTTTAAGCACCATCGATGGGTCTCAATCTCCATTTCTAGTTAATGGGCACTGGCTACAACTTTCCTATCATCTGCCTTCGAAAGAATCTTTCTAGCAGGAAGTAAGTAAGGATCCTACTGTTCAAATTTTGGCTAGATGGGAAGGTAACCTAGCCACCCCAACTCCATAAATGATGAATTTTGTTGACACTGTACATACTGTATATAGTTTTTATATTTCATTAAGTATTAGTTTTTCTTTTTCTTTTCATTTTTTTGAGAAATAGGGAGCATAACAGTAATCAACACAATTAGCACTCTTTTTTGTACTGCAATCTTTCTTTATCCTATCATGCGGACCCAGTCTTTCACAGAAAAATGAATATGTCATGCTCCGTAGCAGTAATAGGGTAACCATAATTAACTCATGACATCAACAGACCATCCCATACTCAATTTTGAAATAAATTGACCCATAATAATTGAATGAATTTATTTGATGACTAATCAACCTTAGATTGAACAAAAGAAAAAATATTTCCATGGGGAAGTTTCCAAAATTATCCATTGAGATGGTTAAAAATTAACAAATGTTGTTTATTTGAAAGGAACAACTATTGTTCCTTCATGCGATTGTTGTTCAATTGAAATGAAAAACTATTGTTACTTCTCGCCACTGTTGTTCCTTCTCGCGACTTTTGTTCCTTCTTGCGACTGTTGTTCCTTCTTGCGACTATTGTTCCTTCTCGTGATTGTTGTTCCTTTGAGTTTCGATTGTTGTTCATTTGAAAGGAACAATTGTTGTTCCCTTTGCACAACTTGATGTTCCTTTAAAAGGAACAACTACTTCTCCTTTTGCATTCTTCCTTATTGTCATTCCTTTCCGTCATTGTTGTTCAAACGCTAGCCATTCCTTTGGGGTATGAATTTCATCAAATAGGTTTCACTAGAATTACTTCTATTTATCATGGTAATGATCTGTCATTATTTTGTGGACTATCTCTCATACCTTATCAAATTGTTTTTTTGGATTAATCTCTTTGAAATATTTTAAATCTTGTTCATAACCTGTAACCACCATAATTCGTTTCCTTTCCCTAGATACATACAAATATACTTGAATGATAATTTTCCTCATATTATAATAAGTAGTCTTAAGAACACTTTTACTTGGCATCCTTACACTTCTTTACGCCATCCCTTACTCTTAAGGAGTAGATGAGCCTCCCTTAATAGAGCCCTTCTAATAAAAAATAAAAAAAAGTTAAATAAATACAACTAATAAACTTCTTCCACAAAGAATAGGGGGTCTCATCACAAGACAACCTACCTCGATCATAGGATAATAAACTAAGTGACATTCCCACTATGGCTACCACACCAGGGCAATGGCCTTTTGACATTTTGTGTCAAAGGACAAGAGGTCTCATCACGAGCCGGCTTGTTCACTTAAGTTACAATATAGTGAGTGGCATTATCATCATATGGCTACCAAACCAGGATAGTGGTATTCTGGGGAAAAGATTATTCAAAAATTTATTAAGGATACAGGCTCATCTATGGGTTAAAAGAAAACCCTGTCGAGGCTATGGACGCATGCTGGCAGCAGTGGATCCGCCTGTGGTATGGAAGTTTTTATAAAAAAACACCAAGTTTCTATGTGTCTCTATATTTCCTTTACTCAATAACAGGGCTATCATTTCGTCTATATTTAATAAAATATAGGAAAAGTAACAATATTATGATATGTCGAATATTTTTAAATGAACAGGTTTAATTTATTTGGCTTATTTATCCTTAAAACATTTATTGAGTATAGGTATAATTAATTCGAATTTCCATGAAAGAAGACTATCGTTTAAATGATTATTGTTAATATGCTTTTTGAAAACAATTGTGTATGATTGATCCCCATCGGTGGAGGCAGTGCAATTATTTCCTCTCATCGGAAATACCTACACTCATTACTTTCACTTATGTTGATGGTCGAGGTCGACCTATACAATAATGAGGGGAGTGGACGTTTGACACGTTTTCCGATAAGACTGTAATGATTGTAATAAATGGAAAATCCACATTTTTATACACTCGTCGTCTCTGATATTTTCTATTTTTTGTAATATTTTCCCCAAAGTTGGTCTAACCAAGTCTGCAACTAGGAACAATAATCGTTCTCATTTTCTAATAGAACGATGGGTGGCCGAAGTGTGCGCAGGTAACCGACTTTACTATGGGTAATAGATAAGGTCAGAGAAATTCTACAGCGCCTGGGGGGGGATGGAGTATTTCAACCGGTTTCAAGGCTAATACGAACATCATGCTTGAATTCTTTCAGAATTTGTAGGGAGAAATATCCATGGTTCGAGATATACGAATTCCAGTTAGTCTAGAAATCATAGCAAAGGTTATAGGTCTCCCTAACTCAGTCACTCAGTGGAAGGGAAGATATACAATGCTCAAAGAAGCTGTAGAATCCATCGTAGACCCTGGCGAGGAATTGGATAAAAAAGTAAAGGGGCTTAACCCTATCACCCTCAGTGAACCATGGAAAGAACTGGCATGAGTAATTCAGAGGTGCATCACCTGTGATGGGAGATATGATGTAATCCGACCACGCCACCTCAAACTACTAGCAACACTCAAACAAAGGTTAGTAAACAATCTACCTTTTTTTCTAAATGCCATGTTACATGAGGTTTCCATCAGAACACAAAAGTCCAATGATCCTGTTACTATTATCATCCACCATGGATTAGTTAAACTGATAGTATGTAAGGCCCTGAGTCAAACACAATTAACATGGGAGGATCTTACTAGGACCAATAGACCTATGCAACTGGAACAACCTAAATTATACCATGAAAATCCATGATAGGAAATTGAAGATATACAGGAAGGGGATAACACTACCCAAACATACGTTCCACCTCCTCAACCCGAAGTCGAGACAGACCCTATCCAAATTACAAAGGCTCAGACCTCACAGACAGAGGCTTAGACCTCATAGATAGGGCCACTAACCAGAAAGAGAAAAAGAGAAATGGTTTCTCTTAAAGCCCCCATTCAAAGAACGAGGAGAAGAAGATGGACACAAAATCCTGAAGAAATCCAGGAGACAACAAAAAAACCTGAAGAAATTCAAAACATAACAAATCATCCCTTACAGGAAAATGCCCAGGGTATTGAGCATATAGAACAAACTTCATAGGGAAACAATCAATAAGACACCCAGCCAACATCATAGCATATGACAGAACAATTTTTGAAAATTTATGAGGAAGAAATAGCTTAGGTTTTATGGAGATTAGGAGCCTCAATTGACAGAGATAAATCAAAAGAATACCAACAATGAGGCTCTTCTTCAAATACTGGTGAAAATTTCCCTGATATTGAAATTTCATTTCCTGAGGACACAACACATGAAGAACCACATCCTGAGGCAAGAAACCCTCTTGAGCATACAAATCACTTGGAAGGAACAAAA
>SNQJ01S0188103.1:11437-29820 GCA_010110895.2 Picea sitchensis | reverse complement strand
TAACCACTTGTCCACTTACAACCACTTTATCCACAAATAGTAAACTAACCACTTCTAGTTGCAACTAATTTATTTTTAATTATTTTCTTTTTGCAACAACTTAGCTCAGGATTAACTCCTAGTTACAACCTTTTTGACTAGTAAACTTCTTTTAGGAGCTTCTAGAATAAATTGACTTTTTGACTTTCTAGGGGCTTCTAGATAACTCATGAGGGTTCTCCAACTTCAAAATACCATAAATCTCTAACCGTGAGGAGTTATGTGGCGTTATATCATCGGAAATGGCATGACTTGTACTATCCATCTATAATAGTCTTACCTACAAATACACTGGTCTTCATACCTTTATACCTAAAGCAATATTGAGTCCCTTAACCATACTGTTGGGGATACCATAATTTTCTATCAGAATTTCTTCACGGGTTGAAATCAATGACAACCAAAAAATTAATCAACGATATCCCCCTTTGGCATTGATGGAAACACTCCGATGCAACACTAAATTCATATCGCTCATGCTCCCCCTGTGACCATAGATCCCCCTGGAAACATTCCTCTATTCTCTCTCTCTAAGAATCTAACTCTCTATCGATGCATTTGATAAATATCTCCCCCTTTGATATCAATTGAAAATGTGACTTTTTTTCGGGGTTGCTCCCCCTAACTGAACTGTCCCTAGGGATGCTCCCCCTGAATGAAATCTCCTCAAAACGAACTGTCCTCTTTATGGTGCTTCCTCATGTAAATATAAGACATATAAGAATAAAATTAAAAATTTATTGTGGGGCATAAAATATGCAAAGTTTTTGGTGAAGATACTCAAAGGCTTCCCTTGGAATCGATTTTGTAAAGATGTCTGCAATCTGTTCTTTGGTCCCAACATACTCAACTATAATGATCTTATTTGCAACTTGTTCTCGTAGAAAATGATACTTGATTGGGATGTGCTTCGTCTTGGAGTGCATCACTGGATTCTTTGAGATATGAGAATTAACTCATCATACTCAACCTGTATATTTATCAAAGTTTGTTTCATCCATAGAACATGTGTACAACATGCTACTACTGCAATATACTATGCTTCAGTTGTAGACAATGATGATGAACACTGATTCTTTCTTATCCAAGATACCAAACACTCACCCAATTAGAATGATGCTCCACTTGTACTTCTTTGGTCATCAATGCAATGTGCCCAATATGCATCTGTGTAGGAAATACGTGATAGATCCTTTCCTTTTGGATACCATAATCCAAAATCTTATGTACCCTTGATATATCTGAATATCCTCTTTACTTATAGAACATGTGATTCCGTTGGTGTTGCTTGAAATCGTGCCACCTATCCAACTGCCTACATTACATCTGGTATGGATGTTGTCACATAAAGTAAGCTGCGAATCATTGACCTGTACTGCCTATGATTTTTAGACTTTGAATAATCACCTTTACTTGACTTACAACTGGTTTGCATAAGAGTATTGACTGGTTTGCAATCTTCCATTCCGAACCTCTTTAGCATTTCTCTGATATACTTGGTTTGAGAAATAAAAATTACTTGGTTTCTTTGACATATATGAAGACCCAAAAAGAAGGATAATTCACAAGTAATGAAATTTCAAATTCTTTCTGCATATCCTTTGCAAATTTCTGGCTCATCCTGTCATCATCACTTCCAAAGATAATATCATTAACATAAACTTCAATTAAAAAAATACTATATTGATTTACCTTGATGTAGAGGTTACTATCTGCATTTCCTTTCCTGAACCCTTGCTACTGTAAATATATGTCCAGTCTGGAATACCATGCTCTGGGGGCTTGTTTGAGACAATACAAGACCTTCTTCAAATTGCAACCATAATTTTCATTCTTTGACAATTGAAATCCTTCTGGTTGTTCAATGTCGACTTCTTATTCTAGTTCCCCATTCAGAAAGGATGATTTCACTTCCATATGATGCACTTTAATATTCTTGGAGCATGCATAATATAGGATCAATATGATTTCTTCCATTCGAGCAACTGGAGAAAATGTCTCTTCAAAGTTGATACCTTCAACTTGAGAATATTATTTACATACTAATCTAGCTTTGTTCCTGGTAACCTGTCCATCTTCATTCAATTTGTTTCTGAAGACCCACTTTGTGTCGATCATGTTCTTATACCTTGGCCTTGGAACCAATTCCCAAGTGCCATTCTTCTCTATCTGATCCAACTCTTCATCCATGGATTTTATCTAGAATTCATCCTTGTTGTCTTCTTCAAAGCTTCTTGGCTCAACCAAGGATAAGAGGGCTAGGTGCACTTGTTCTGGTGAACAAATTATTCTTCTAGTCTCAACTTCTACATATTTGTTCCCAATAATCTGATCTAATGGATGATTCTTTTGTATTCATTTTCTAGGTGTCTTTGGAAGTAGTTGAATATATTGTTGTTCTTTCTCTTATACTTCTAATAGGTCTTCTTCATCTTCCACTTTTGCTACTTCTTCATCCTTTTCTTCTTCTTCGTGAACCTATTCCATTGACTCCTTTTATTCTTCCTTTATTTTCCATCCACTTATCTCATCAACCATCACATTGATACTTTCCAAATCTTTGTTGAGCCTTAGATTGAAACATTTGTATGCTTTCCTTGTGTTAAAAAACCCAACAAGTATACTTTTGTCCACACGAGAATCAAACTTTCCCATTCTGCCATCTTCTCTTTTGATGTAGCATTTGCTTCCAAAAACTATGAAGTGTTTCACATTTGTTGGTCTTCCTTTGCATAGCTTGTAGGGTGTTTTATCACTGCTGTTTATGAGAATTACTCTATTTTGAATATGAACTACTGTATGCACTACATGCTCCCAAACCATGTCTGTCAACTTGGAATCCATTAACATAGTTCGATCCATTTCTTGTACTATCCTGTTCTTCCTTTCGACAACTCCATTATGTTGTTTTGTCCTAGCGACAATGAATTTCCTTTTTATCCCATGCTTGCTGTAGAAATCCATAAATTCTTTTGAAGTAAACTCTCCTCCATTAGTAGGTCTTTGATTTTTGAATCCATTTCATTTTCAACCATTTCATTATATATCTTGAAGTTATCGAATGCTTCTGACTTCTTCCCGAGAAAACAAAGTGCAGTCATCCTTGTATTATCATCAACCAATAACATAAAATATTGCTCACCTTTTAAACCCTTCATTCTAGTTGGTCCAACTAGATCAATATGCACAATTTGCGATGGTATTGTTGTGGAGTATTCCTTTGATTTGAATTTGGTCTTTGTTTTCTTTTCTTGTTGACAATGCTTGCATAAGGTGTTGGTTGGATTCATGATCTGGGGAATTTCTCTGATTGCTTCCTTTTTGATGACTTTGACAAGGTTGTTAAAGTATATGTGACCCATTCTTCTATTCCATATCCAAAATTCATATTCCTTTCCTAGACAACACTTTTCATTTCAAATTTCACTTAATACATATATGTTGCTTGAAGTTCTTACAACTGTTGCAACCAATGTTCCTGAACCATCTTTTCTTATCTCACACTTCTAAGAATAAAACACAAGTTTGTGACCTTGGTCACACATTTTACATACACTTAGAAGATTATGTTTCGTATCTTCCACTAGTAGAACATTTTATGCCTTGGTATCCTTATTTCCAATTATGACTATGCCTCTTCCAATGATTCTAGCTAAGTCATAGTTTCCAAAGGAAACTGATGCATCTCTTTCCTTTATCAAGTTTAGAAAGTTGTCCTTATCACCTTTCATGTGCTTTGAGCAACCACTGTCAACATACCAACCTTGTTTCTTATGTTTAGATTGTAGAGAGAGTGTGCACTCTTAATTGTTGAACTGATTCTTCTTTCTTATCCATATTATTTGAGGTTCCTATCTATGACTGTTGTTATTCTGTTGTTATTCTTTTGGAGAATATGTCATTCTACAATCTTTGGCCATGTGTCCAAATTTGTTGTACTTGTAACATTCCATCTCAATACTCAAGGATTCAAACCTGTTGTAGCTTCTATTCTATGTTTCACTCGACCTTCTTGAATAATCATTTCGTGCATAACTTTCATGGTTATCTCTGTTCCTGTTATTTGCTCTACAATTTACAGCCTTATGTCCAAAATTGTTACATGAATAACATAAACCAAGAAAGATGGTTTGATATCTGAGAGTTGTAGATGTTCTAAAGTGAGTTACTTTTTTGAACCCTTCTTCTTCTTGAGGCCTTCTTGTTTTTGACTATCGTTGATTCTGAAATCTAAATATTCTAGGTGGAGGAGTGTCTCTGTGATATTCTTTGTAAAACTTCTTGTCTCCTCTGACTGTCTCTACATAGCTTCTTGGTTGTGTTTCTTGATACGTTGTTTTGGATATTGATCCCTTTTATTCCTGGTTGTATCCGAATCTGGAATTGTCATGATTAGGCCTTTGACTGCTAATAATCTCATCCAAAACTTTAGATTTGTTCTGCAAATTTTTCTTTTGAAGGTATTTTCTCAATATGACAATCTCTGCTTCCAAACTTCGAATGATCCTGCCTTTTTCTTCCAACCGTTCTTTGAGTGCTTCTTCAATTATTTTTTCTTCTTCAACTTGGATTTTTAATTTAGTGATCATCTGCTCTGGTTCTTCCGAGTTTGAATTTTGAGTTTCCTCTTTTCTTTTCAGTTCTTCCTGTAGTGACTTATTTTTCATTTTCTCCCCTTTTATAACTTCTATGACACTCAAAAATTCTTGTCTGTAGTAACCTTTCACCTCTTCATATTCTTCTTTGGTGCCTTCTTCATTGGAATCTTCTACTTCCATGAATATAACCCTTTCCGTATCACTTTCATTAACTTCATATTCACCTGATAAGGTGCTGTCTTCTTTGGTGCATAATATTTTCTTGAGAAATTTCTTTTTGGTTCTTTTTCCTTTGTATATTTGTTTTCTATTTGAATCATCTTCTTCATTTTTTTCTTATGAGGAAATTTGTTAGTGAAATGACCAATACCATCAAAATTAAAACAAATCAATGGAATCTTACCTCTATATTTGTCGCCGATTCCCTTCTTTCAGTCTTCTAACAAAGTTGTCTACTTCATCATCTTATGAGATGTCACTGCTGCTGCTATCTAACTTTTCCTTTTGCTTTCCCTTTTTCTTTGACTTCTTGGATGCTTTGAATGCTGCTTCTTTTGTAACTGGATTCTCTTGTTCAGTTCTCATCTCATAGGATGTGAATATTCCATGTGGCTCATCCATGCTTATTGAATCCATATATGTTCTTTCTTCTAGTGCTGAGATCTTAGGATCAAATATCATTGAAAGAGATCTTAGTACCTTTTGAACAATTACAGATTCATCAACTTCTTCTCCCAATCCTCTAATTATATTCACTATTTCAACGAATTGTAAAAATTAGGCTGCAATATTTTCATCTTCCTTCATCTTTAGTTGTTCAAATTGACCTCTATAAGTTTGAAGCTTTGTTGCCTTGACTTTTGCATCTCCTTCATGAACATTCTGAAGTTCGTCCCAAATATCCTTTGCAGAGCTACAATGCATAACTTTGACATATACCGAATCAACCAGACCATCCAGGATAACATTTTTGGCTTACAAATTATTTAGGCTGAGTTTCCTTCCATTGTCATCTGTTGGAGGAATGATAGGTTATTTATATCCATCTACTATTGATTTCCAAACCTCAAATCCCTGTGCTTGTATATATGTTTTCATCCTTTTGCTCCAGAATGCATAGTTCTGTCCATCGGACTATGGTATTCCATTTTTATACATACTGTTTCTCTCCATGATCCACCTTCTAGTGGTTAGAATGATTCATGAAGGGACTTGCTTTGATACTAATTGTTGGATTACTGAGAGGGGGGGTGAATCTGTAATAGAGAAATATAATCCTTTTTAACCACATTATATAAGTGTTGTTTATATTTATGATCAATTTACCATTATCATTCAACAAGTGAAGAATAAATGAACCATGAACAATGAGGAATAATACACATACATAGTACACTGGTATTTTTACGTGGGAACCCAATGCGGGAGAAAACCACTAAATGATTTTTCTTAAATGTCTTTAAAAATTACATTCATTGGAAGCACCAACTTCCTTTGTTATCCAGTTGCAACTAGAAGGAGGCTCCAACCCCCTATGTTTTCAGGCTACAAACTGATGGAAGCTCCAACTCCCCAGTTCTTTGGCTACAACCAGAAGGAGGCTCCAACCTCCCATGTTCTCCGGCTACCACCGGAAGGTGGCTACAACCACCTATCCTTGCCTTGTCCAACCACCCTGAAATATAAGTGTTAAATAAATGATGAAACCACTACCACATTGTCACTGTGAGATATACCACTGTAATCTTGTACCAATCTATGCCAACAACCTGTAACCAACCTATACCAATAGCCTGTAATCAACCTATACCAAAAGTTAGCCTATACCAACAAATAAAAACAGGTACACAACCTATATATGTTGCAGATCGCGTATGTACACGACCTTTCTATACTGCATCTTGCGTATGTACGCGACCTGTCGATACTGCAAACCGCGTACACCTTCAAAAAGATATGGTTTTCACCTTTCTTGAAACTCAGAGACTTTGCTGTCTCTGTCACATCAACCTGTAACCTGTCACTGTTTCCAATATGTAGCTATGCCCTATGCATACATCATCATACATATCCCTTAACCAAGTGCATCTATCTTTCGCTAGTCTTGTGTCATACATGTGTATACAATCACGATCAAGTGTAATAACCCTCACATGGAATATACATCAAACCCTCATTGATATGTAGCCTAAAACTACACCAACAAATTCACCAACACATCACAACCAAAATCCCTCAACCATGTACCAAGAAATACAAGATATGCCTCAACACTCAAACCAACAAGATGTAGAAATAATGTGTACCAGACATACCAATGTTGTATTTCTATATATCTAGCTCATACAATAAGTGCCATACAACCAACAACCTCTCTAGGGAAAATCCTCAAACTCCCATAACCATATCTCATGTAGACAATAATATCCAAGTACACATAATAATATGACATACATTTTGAACTTGTAGATAGATCTACTGTACCTGATCAATGTAGACCTTCCTGGGAACTTGCTTTCAGACTCTGAGAACCTGACACTCTCAACAACTAAATATTTCATGGATTTTCCCAATTGTACTCCCCTTCTTCACTGCCAACCCACATATGTATGCGAACTCTTCCACTACAACCTGCATATGTACACAACATCTTCCACTTCAACCCACATACACCTCAAAAACTAGGGTTTTTTTAGTATTTACGCAACTCTGAAACTTTCACCGTCAACCCTTCTTTCTACCACAAACTTGCATAACTTCAGATGTATCAATGAGTACCTGCAATAAACCTTACAAAATAATAGATATTCAATGTGCTAAAAATGTTTTAATAGGAAACCCTTTCTCTCTTATTTATACTCTCCAAGTAGCTTCCTCAAGGGGTTATTTTCTGACTAACTAAACCCAACTTCCTTCTTTTAGGGCTAACCCCCTTCTAACCACTTTTCCACTTACAACCACTTTATCCACAAATATTAAACTCACCACTTCTAGTTGCAAGTAATTTATTTTTAATTATTTTCTTTTTGCAACAACTTAACTCTTGATTAACTCCTAGTTACAACCAGAATAAATTGACTTCTTTGACCTTCTAGGGGCTTCTAGATAACTCATGAGGGTTCTCCAACTTCACAAGACCATAACTCTCTAACAACGAGGAGTTATGTGGCATTCCACATATCACCGGAAATGGAATGACATGTACTATACATATAGAATAGTCTTAGTTGCAAATACATTGATATTCATACCTTTATACCTCAATAAATCTTGAGTCCCTTAACCATACTGTTGGGGCTACCATAATTTGCTACCGAATTTGCTTCTAGGGTTGACATCAATGAAAACAAACCCAATTAATCAACATATATGTTTCAGATGAAGTGTTGACTACGATTTTGTGTCTCCAATATTATGTGCATATGGAATCCTTTCACTCTAGATGATTTTTGAAACAAAATTTGCACATGATCAACAATAAAATGATTTATCTTGAAAACCTACTCTACATAAAATATTATATATTTAGAGTGCTAGAGTTAGATATTCATTCCTCCACGAATAGGATGTTGAGTTATGATCATGGAAAATTTGAGAATGGAAATGTTAGATCGCCTAAAAGATCTCAAATTGATGACAGGGAGGATTATTTATCTTTATCTAAATGTTGTAGCAATATAACAATTCCTTATGTAGAAATAGCCATTGGCTCAGATTTCTATAATGGATAGATGAGAGAAATTGATTTAGAGGCATCTCAGGTAAGAAAAAAGTGGAAGACAATATCTAGAAAATGGAATGAAGATGAGTTCTTGGTGGCCACAACTTGAGAATGGAGATATATTAATTTTTTTTCATACTCTGGTTCTTTTAATCTACTATAATAAAATAATTATTCTCCTTGGATTCCAACAAGAGACCTGTTGGCCCCTAGATTTGCACCATGTGAAAATCATGTGTTAAGTCTAGATTGTTTTGTCTATCAAGCATAATTTTGGTTTATGTAATATTATCTAGTCTAACTCTCATGTTTCATTTCCTGGTATCAGAGTGGGACTAGGTTATGAGGGGACCGAGGAAAATATAACCCAAGAAAAGGAAACCTAGAGCAGGTTAAAGTAGGAGAGTAGATTATGTGTACGATTTTTCCTGTATTGATATGAATTTATTTTTCCATCATTTGAGCGCTGGATGGATTCACTGCGCATGTTCGAAGGAGGAGACACACATATATGAAGGGCCATTGTTCCTTGGCCATGGTTTGTTCTTTAATAACTTGTATAGCTAAATTATTTTGAGGGCTTGACCATACTCTAAGAGTTTTCCATGTCCTAGCCGCAAACGATGTCAGAGGTTATAGTGTTAAGTACTTGAAGTAGTGGTGTGGTGATATCATCTACATATTTACCTTCGACACCCATGTTGAGATTGGGTCTCCATTTGAATCTATGAAAAGTGAGGCTATGATATTGAAAGAGGAATAATTTCCCGATGAACTTCCTTTTTCTACGTTTGATCAATCTAGAAGTGACAATGGTGTTTCTGCATTTAAATTGTGTGAATTCCACATTTTCCAAGTGGGAGACGAGTATATTGGAGTGCGATACATTATTGAATTTTCTTTAGCAAGGGAATATTTGGTGGAGAGGATAACAAACTCTACTGCAGAGTTTAGTTTTCATTTAGGTGATAAACCATG
Source organism: Picea sitchensis (assembly GCA_010110895.2). NCBI lineage: Eukaryota > Viridiplantae > Streptophyta > Pinopsida > Pinales > Pinaceae > Picea > Picea sitchensis. The sequence continues at coordinate 20,484 of SNQJ01S0188103.1, read as the reverse complement.
ACATTTCTTGCAATGTGGCAGAGAGATGTGGTTTGAGGGATGTGGCAACCTCAACCATGCATTTGAATATTATTCAAGTGTTATGGAGAATTTTTCAAGTGTATGGAGACAATGTGGTTTACGGTGCACAAGATTTTTTAGCAAGTGCATTGAAGGAATAATTCCATTGGAAAACTGTGGTGGGCTGGAGAGTCAATTCAAGCGATGATGTCTTGGGAAAACCATGAAATTATATGCAAGTTTTAGCAAGGTGAAGCAATTGTTCCCCATATTATTTAATCCCCTCAAAACCCATAGTAGGCGATCCCAATATGGAGGTGACCTGACACATGCAAATGAGTAGAACGAGGATGACATGTGGGCATGCCTAGTCCTGAAGCCGGACAATGTTAGTATTATATTTGACCCTGTCACTAAATTGAAGGCTTACCAACATTATAAGGCCTATACTGGACATGATAGAGACAAAAGGCAAGCTCCTAGATTCCTTGGACAAAATGTGCTAGTATTTTTTGAAACACCTTAAATAAAATATCAGAAAAATCATGCCCTAGGTGTCTAAGGAAAATATTTAAGTGCTTGGGTGATTACAGGAAGATAAAACATGGCCTATCATGTTCCTAAAAGAACTAATATATTTCAGTTGAGGGGCTTACCATGAGGCAAGATCCAGGGAACCAAGCACCGGAAAATGTACGGGATCGATCATCGAACGACTGCAAGCAAGGAAGATCTATGGCAGGTGATCAATGTCACACCATAAAGATGCATGAGAGATAAGAAGCATAATAATTGAGATGGTGGTTTAAGGAGACACACATAATAAATTGAATGGTATCACTTGACAAGAGCACATGAGACAAAACCACCATCGTTGGGTTGTGACAATGGTATTAAAATTTCACTAAACCACCTATCCACCCCGTTACAAAGAACACACCTCTTTTCCCACTCAGGATATCATGGCGTAAAAACAACATCCCACTTGAGAAACTTTGAAAGATCAATGAAAACATAGCATGCCAATAGAGCACTCATCATATCCAACCTAAAGCTGCCACCTGGAGAAAGGGGCCCACTGGGGACATCGAACAACATATCGAGGCTAATGACATGTAGCATGTTCCCTTGCCACATAAGCGTCAAAATAGACTAATATGAAGCCGCCATGTGTCTATGGGACCATGATGATGTCATCATGACATCACTCAAAATTTCATGCTCTGTTGAAATTTTCAAAGGAACTAAGCCAAAGGGAAGGCGAGGCATGGTCATAAAAGGTATGAGGAAGGAGATTTTAAATGGGTGCATGATATAATGATGATGCGCCAAATATGTTGATAGATAAAATGACATACAACATGAAATTTGGCATCACATCTAGGTGTCCTCGCCAATCATTATACCATTACTTTCAGCCGATAAAGGACAAGAATCATTGGCTCCACACGCACACCTGAGTAGAATATATATCTCATAATATTGTTACTAGGTATAGCGAATAATTTCATTCCATTAGCTACATCAAAAAGTAGGCGCCGAACCCTTATAATAGAAAGCCTCATGATCAAAAGGAACCAATCCACGAGTATTTAAGATTCTAAAGGTGAGTTACTAAAATTCCAGGTGTCATAGAATATGACCCATCTGCACAGTCTCTCCCCTCAGGAGAGAAATACCAGCCATCCTGGCTACATACGTCTAGATAAAGTGTTCTTCAATTTGGAAAGGGGAGAAGGCCTCTCTATTCTCATATCGATTCAAATTTGAGACCAATAGGTCATTTGGTAGTCTATCCTAATGTGCAATTGCACAAATTGACCAACACTCTGCAAAATCTTGATGCAAAGGATTCAAAGAGTTGGTCAATGGTGCTATGCATCATGGAGTGGTGGGGGAAGAGAGAAAATGGTTAGAAGTTCTCCCAGCCATCCAAGAGCCTCAACTATTCAAAGTTTGAGCATGTCCAATGCAACAATAAGAGGTTCAATTGAGTCACCTAGAAGAATCTAGACATACGCTCAATTGGACAAAGAGAACACTCCTCACAATAACATCAACAAGATAACTCTAATGGTAAAAATAGTTTTTACCTCATAAAATCAGTTGGAAAACCATAGGTGGTATCAATAAACTAAAAATCTGTATCCAGTTTCAAGAAGTAGCATTGGATCAAATGAATGATTATCTCACACATTAAGACATATATAAAATGAGACAAGGTTCTCATTCTAGGGGTTGACACTTTGGGGAATTTAAGAGGCTCTTACAACCAAAGCTGTTAGATCAGAAACCTCAATCACTGATAGATAGTAAAAGCTGCAAGCACAAAGTGTAACATCCCCCAACTTAACCAAGGAACATTACTTCAAAATAACACATAAAATGAAATTTCTTCTTGCTGATTTATTTATTGTAGCTTACAATCCACGTTTTATACACATTTATAACAAGATTCTAATACCCACAATTAAATGCAACTACAAAATTCTAAACATGCATGAATGCAACTGATAGAACATCTATAACAACATATAAAACTATTCTCATTCACAGAGTAAATGCACAGAAATTAAACTCATAAATAAGTCAACAAAATAGATAAGCACTTATCTTTAAAAGAGAGTTTGTGTAAACAATTGCTTGGGAAGGACTTTCCACCCAACCATAGACTTTCTGTTACAAATCTCAACAACAAGTCACTCCTGAGCTAGAGATATGAATCCAAAAGAGAAGGGTTCCTCTCATAGTTCCCTCAGATCTCAATATCACACAACCCACTGGTTTTCTCCTACAACTATCCTTAAATTCCTCCAGCTCTCTTCCTCTTGACCTACCCAACCCAATGAATGTACCCCATCATTGATCTCAGTCAATAGGGCGTCCCATTCATTTATCAGTGTCTCTCTGGCATAGGTAGTTAGGAATCTCTCAGCTGGGAACTCAAGGGATCTCACTGCTAGGAAAAACACCAGCAAAAACAACAAGAACAACTTGCTAATACAATGCAACTCACTTTGGAGTTCACGCTTCAAGCCTAACAACCTGACTCTTCAAATTCCAGCTCCAAAATACTCCTAAATCTCTCCAACATGAGCCAACATTTTCCCAGCCTTGTTATTTCAGTTTCCCCGCTCTTCTCCCCTGTTTTCTCCTTTTTTTCATATAAAAAATGCATGTCTAAAACTGCTTGTTACTACCCATACAAATTTCTCTCTTTCCCTAAGACAATTGACTCCTCACTCTACCCAATGTTGATTGTTTCTTCCACATGCTTTCCAATAACTATGGGATGTGACTCTCACACCCACCCTATGACATATATTCAGTGATTTGGGTCTCATACACTCAACCAAAAATTAGAATTTTTCCCCAAATGATAGTAAAAATTAGAAATGTGGGTTTAAATTAATACCCATAAATTATTTCCCCTTTGGACCTCTCTTGGACACTCTCTAGTAATTCCCCCTTTCTTCTGGATTATTCAGACCTCATATTTTTCCATATCCCCGCAACTTGCATGACATTATATTCATTTATAATTCATAAATACATTTCACATTTAGATTGCTTGGCCATAGTGAGATTTATATCTATGCATTAATTAAACTAGGGATTATAGTGGGGATGTTACACCAAGAGATTCATCCCCTGCATTATGTTTTAGTTTGTAACTCTCCTTCTTTTTGAGTATGCGTTCTTGTAAATCCACCCCTCTCATTTGGCTTTTTGTATTAGATCCCATTAATAAAATCTCAAGCAACAGGTTAAACAACATATTCAATGTTACTATGTGGTGTATAGTCATGGAATATAAATGGTTTCCTCTTAACTAATGATCATTTCTTGTCATTTATTTACACATTTGAATGATATGAAGAGGGCACCTCCATTTTTTGAATGTATGAGGATCTGTGCCTATTTGAAACATGTTTTATTGATCTATATACATGTGTTATAATTGCTGAATTCTTAATTTCTCAACACATCATTCTATTTCCATAAGCTAGAAGATTCATTTTCTGCCGTGCCTTATATTCTTATCATGTATTTCTTCCAATTCACCACTTCACTCACTTTTAAATCTAAATTGTCTAAAACACTTGTGGACATATGCCTCCTGGAGTTGAGAGTTTTTAATATTTGAGCTAAGACTGTTTGAGGGCTGAGAGTTTCGAGAAAGAGAGAGGAAAAAACCTATTAAATTTTGCATGATTTAATTTTCTACACATATGGATTTAAGATTCATCCAGAGCCTTATCTCCCGGGGTGCCTCGACATCATTCCAATAACATCCTAGAACATCTCAAGGGATAACATATACCATGGGAATCAAAGGCCAGGACAACGAGTGTATGATCTGCTAAGTGGAAAGTTAAGGAGCGATGAAGGCATTTTTCTTCTGTTCCTCACCAGGGTGCTTCCAAAATTATTTGGAGGAGGAAGAGAGGTGTATGATGTCGCATGGTGGACATTGGGGTTGGAGGATGAAAAAATGTGTAGAACTAGTCATGTTGCGTCCCAACCTGAACCAACACGATGGTGAAGTGACAACTTCACAAGAAGCAGATCTGCGAGGTTGTAGTGAAGGAGAATCCATCAATGGTGATCATGAAAATATTTGACATGGTAAAATTAAATTGTGTCTGTGAATTTTTTCTTGGTATTTGTAAAAGAGACATATGAGCCTAGCCAACTCAATATGTGAATGCATTTTGTTAGAATTGACTACTCTAACAACTACAATGTGAAGTAAGGAAGATTCAAGATGAAAATTGAACTAGGATATCCAAGAAAATCACTAAATCAATATACCGATGACGAAGATAAAGATGCCCAATATGTGAACAAAGTAATATGTATTCCTGTTGTGTGTGTTATCATCTATTGTTGATGATTTGAAGTCCTTCTTGGTAACAATTTGTGATGTATAATCATTCTTTAGTCTTCTTTTTGAAGGGTGTGGTAGTTGGAAAGGAAGGTTAAACTACATGTTACCCCTAATTGTGTATTGATGGTAAATTATTTGATGAATTGATGTAAGATTGACTTGGATACGTCCCATATGCAAACTATTTTCCTAGTAAACTTGCGATCACCGTGGTTAGGTACCTAGGTGTCTTTTCGGGGAATGGAATTGGAACATATATTTCTCTGGGGATACAACATTGTGAGCTCTGATCCTTGACGATGAACAAGCCTCGGTAATTTGGTTGTTAACATTTCACCTGGAGAATCCACAGAAGGAAATTCTAGCATCTGCCATAAGATACACCAGAAGTACCCTTGATCGTGTTTAGGTTCCTGTATAGTCAGATCTAGAATATATCATGACTTGGATGAACATTAGAGAACGCCAGATCTTCTCTTCTTTAGGTAACCCTAATTTAGAAACATATCCTTATACTGTTCAAAGAAGTGTTGAATCTGTATATCTAATTGATATACATGTAGATTTTCATTCTGCTTCAAATCCCCCCCCCATAACCTTTGATAGATCTACAAAATTCACCTCTAGAATTCTGTCAAGAAGTAAGTTCTTCCTTGCGACCCTTCTTGAAAAATCATGTTGCTCCCGTGTCCAAAATTTAGAGAGAGACATCATGAAATGGTTCAGAGAACTACCTGTTGCTTCAATTGATAGTTGGTAGGCTCTAGAATTGTCTTTTATGAGGCAATGTGGTGAAAAAAAGGAAAATATGTAATACCTAATTTAATTTGGTTCACTATAGAGGAGAGATAATGATTAGGTTGTTGATTTCAACAGAAGATTTAACGATATCTATAAAAAACTCCCTAGAGACATAAATCCTTCACAACCAACATCCAAAGTCACATATGTTAGGGCATTCGATGATGATTTTTCCATGGTGTTGAGGGAAATAAGATATGAAACTCTTCTTATAATGTAGGATGATGCAATAGAAATAAAAGGAAACATGATTGAATCAATTAAATGAAGATAAAACAACATCAAGTAGAAAGGAAAAAGACTAGAGAAGATTGTGGTACCTTTGATCCAAATAAAGATCCCCAAGAAGCTAGGATGGAAGAAATGTACAGACTGATTAGAAACTTAACAAATAACATGTCAAGGTTTGAGATGGAAAATAGAAATGCAAATAAATTCCCTCAGGAAGGAAGTATGAGAAACCCTAATTAGTTCAGGAGACCTTTTAATCCACAACTAATGGGGAGGGAAAGAAGAAATGAAGAACAACCCATCCAACCCTCTGTAAAGACCAATAATGAAAACATCCTTGTTGAGGAAGTCATGGATGAGGAATATGTTGAATACATATAAGAGATACAACTACTCCAAGATGAGAATAATTCTATGCATATAACTCAAAATGAGTATGAAGATTCTCTAAATCCTAGGAAGCATAATCCTAAGAATGAACCAAACCAAGAATCTCTATCCTCTGTTCAATAAAGAATGTTTGTTGATGCATTACAGGCTGAAATGCACAAGAAATATGATCTCAGACCTAGCAAAAAGTAGTTATTCAAGATAGTTAGCCTTAGTCTAAGAAGCCTAGCCCAAGTCAACTCAAAGATAAATTCAAAGAAACCTCAGAATCTCTCAAGGCCAATGAGGTTTTAGAACCTTCAAAAAGACAAAAATAAATTAAAGAATTTGAGGAATCAATTCCACCTTTTAACATTGAAAAAAATTGTCCAAAATTAAGATCCCTATACCATTGATGGAAACGACTAAGAATCCCACATATTATTAATAAATTGAGAAAGTTATGCAGGGAAAGGGACCAACAAACCCTCATGATACCTTGAATGTAAAAGATGAGTGCCCCACCATATTTTTTGGCCCCCACATAGATGAAAAGGAAGAATATGTTGCACCCTTCTATGTGACATTAAATATTCATGAAAAAATGTTTCACAACTGTATGCTTGATTATGGAGCATAACATAAAATCATACCCAAAGTAGTCATGGAAAAATTGGGATTTGAGATAACCAAGTCATATCACGACCTCTATTCTTTTGATGCTAGAAAGGTTAAGTGTGATGGGATGATCAAGGGCATGATGACCACTCTAACTCAGTTTCCTATTAAGAGAATTATGATGGACGTAGTGGTGGCTAATGTGCTTGCTAATTGAGGTATGCTGCTGTCCAAAACATGGGAACATAAGTTGGGAGGTACTTACTATGCATATGTATATGAATTATGCCACTGTACCAGTATTTGGAGGTGAAAAAAAAAGTTTGTATAGAGAGACAAAATTCACCTATGTGGTTAGTTATCAAAAGAACCGTATAAACCATCCCATTTATGTTGCTGATGAATATCTTGGCTATTGCATCCTTTCAGTAAATGAGGAATATAATGAAGCCCCTATACTCATAGATCCACTTGCAAGATCTGTTACAGAGGTAGGTGGTATATGATTTTTTTTTTTTGATGGGGCATACTCAAAAGAAGGTGTTGAGGCTGGTGTAGTGCTCATTTATCCCTTCAAAATGGAAATTCATTTGTCCTATAAATTAGATTTTGAGGCCACCAATAATGTAGCTGAATATGAATTGTGATACCTTGATTTTGAGACCCCAAATTAAATAATGTATTTTATTATTTTATTAAAGGCCGGAGCACCCAAAAAATTAAAAGTGGCCGGAGTGCCTAGGAAAATGTAATTTTTTGATCATTATTAATAATAAAATACATCGTGCCCAAAGGGGTTGGATCCAATGGTGGAAATCGATGAATTTTTCACGGTTGGGCAAGGTTCACTTTCCATGAGGGCCTACCCTGAAGCCATGGGGGCACCTTGAGGTAGTGGTCGAACATGTGGTTGCACCCAAAGATATTATATTAAATGATATCGTGACCCGTGCACACAAAAGTGGATCATAGCCCACCCCCATGTCCTTCAATTTTAAACCCACAAGGGTGTAGACCGATTGGCAAGTGCCGTGTAAATGGAAGGAAATGTAAAAAGGAGGTCTCACATTCGATTCTCACCCCGATTTACCTGTGCCCCATGCTTGTGGGCTGTGTGGACACACCTGGAGGTTATAGAGGTAGCAGACGAGAATCAAACCCATGTCACGCGAGCACGAGAACCGCGAGTTGTCGATTCCACCAGTCACAAAAACATTTTAATAAAATACATTGCTGGATGCTAGATGAACAAGTACAAGAGTTATAGGGGGCTATGATTCCACGAGAGAGGGGGTTTAAGGGGCTAAGTCTTTTTATTATATTTTAATTACCCATAATTGTTTTAATTGAGATAAGTGGTTCCATGAGATTCTTGGGGAAGGCCATGTGGTTCTTGATTTCCAAGTAAATATATAAACCCATCTTTGGGTTGTTTGGGTGTTCACTCTTTTTTTTTTCATTGTTCAGACTGTTCATTCCATTCATTCTCCATTAACTCTTTCACTAATTCATTATTCCTTATTCATTCTTGTTCTTGGTTGGGACATGGGGACAAATTGATGAAGAAGGAAGCCATTGTTTTCTGGATGTTGTGATTGTTGGTGTATTCCAACCATGAATTAATGCCTCCATGCCTAAGATGACTTGGCATGTGATAAACTTTGTTCACAACTGTGAATCATGAGAGTTCCAACATGGAGAATATTTACCGGATGCATTGGAGCCCTGGAAGGAGGTGGAAAACCTGAGGGATTGCATGGTAGAGAAGGGAGTCCATTCTCTTGGGTTGTGTAGGATGGAGAGAATAGAGATGGTGTGCTTTGGATTGCTATGTGTTGAGAAAATTGTGAGAGCTTGAGTGATGAATGGTTTGGGAAGATGAGTGACACCCTTAAACCGTCCTTGTGGATTCATAGCCCTGGCTCGGGGGTGACCTGCTGTTGAGAATTGGAATAACATCGTTTATGGTTGGGTGGAACATCCTTGGTATGCAACTAGTTGGTGATTCATGTTGTTAAAGATAAGTGCTCCATGTCATGTGTTTGTTGTTGGGACTCAGAAATGTCGTATTTTCATCCACCTTTCCCTTCACTATTCCTTACATTTCATCGCCCAATTAAACCTTCGTCATATCATT